>APFE030442521.1:13314-58506 GCA_000404065.3 Pinus taeda | reverse complement strand
TATTTTGTCCATAGGTTTCACCTAAATATTTTTTTGAGTGTTCGTAAATATAAGGTGTATTTGGCCCATAGTATTTTGTCCATAGGTTTCACCTAAATATTTTTTTGAGTGTTCGTAAATATAAGGTGACTTATGGAGTAAATATAAAAAAAATGTTTTATTCGTTTACCATACCTCTCGTTTATTTATATTTTTATTAATTTACCATACCTCTTTTACAATTATGGCATTTGGCCCATAGGATTCACTTAAATAAAACCTTTTTTTGAGCCTTCATAAATAGAAAGAGGGTTATGGACTAAATATAAAAAGAGGTTTTATTTATTTACCATAAGTCTAGTTTATTTATATTTTTATTTATTTACCATACTTTTTGAGTAAGTATAAAAAAGTTTTTTTATTTATTTACCATACCTCCACTTTACTTATATTTTTAATTGTTTACACCCTTGCATGTATGTAAGGTGACTTATGGAGTAAATATAAAAAATGTTTTATTTATTACCATACTTTTCATTTATTTATATTTTTATTAATTTACCATACCTCTTTTATAAATATGGTATTTGGCCCATAGGATTCACTTAAATAGAACCTATTCTTGAAAATGGGCGAATGGATTCACTTAAATAAAACCTATTCTTGAAAATGGGCGAATGGAAGGTTGTAACTCCTAATTTCAAGGGCTAAATTTACCTTTTTTACCCTCTCCCTTAAAATAAGGTGGGCTATTTGAGGTGATTTGTAAAAATGTACTATGATACAAAATATTCGCCCACTAAAAATTTAAAACCCCTTAATTTCGCCAAAGGGCGAACATTCGCCCCTAAAATCACCCCTACTTGGTTTTAATGTTTTCCTCCCCTCTATTCTCTATATCCATTACCCTCCTTTTATCCCCTCTTCCAACCTAATTGATTAACCATGCTTCCTTTCTCTTTCCCTCTAGTTTGATTCCTCTTCTTGACCCTCTTGCTCTTTCCCCCAGGTAAAATCTATGCTCATATACACAACCCCTTACCTCACTGTCCTTTGATTCTTCAGAATCATTTCTTCCTAAACTAGGGGGAGGTCTGGGCTCTTCCCCAAGGGTAACTATAAAATCCTCAATTAGATGCCAAAATCCTTCCTTTATATCACTTGAAACCTGGCTCACACAAAAATCAAAATTGGAAAAAGGAAATAAATTATTCGGGCTCTTAGAGAATCTAGCCCTACACATGTTTCTAAACAAATATTCTAGGCTTCTATCCTTAAAATGCAAGGGATTAGCCAACCCCACCAAAAATTTGGCTATCAAATTTCTGGTGGACCTGCACTCCCCTCATATCCTATTCAGATAGGATACCATGATGGAAGAAACTAAATCCATTTCAGTTCTCATAATGGTTTTACCCTCCTCAAATTTTCTCATTATGGATGAAAATAGGAGATCGGGGGGCGTTGTATTTGGATGGGACATTAGGTGGATTCAACTGATTTGGGCATGGTCCTTCAAATTAGGGCTTGCCATTGATTTTTTTCTATAGAATTTGATAAATCCCTCCTCTACACTAATGTGTATGAGCCTCTATTATGATCATTGCACCTAAAAAGTGATAAGAAACCTCCTTTTACAATGAATACAATTTACAAGACAATGTTTGATCCTGAGACTAGGTATCCTTAGTATATATAGGAGACAAAGGGTACAATTATAATAAAATGGGACCATAAGGGGTTCTATCCTACATAATAATATAACAATATAAATGTAATTACTCAATATATAGGGCTCAATAACAGGGTTTTGGGTTAACATGGGGCTTATAGAGGGCTTAACATTCCTCTCCCCTTCAAAGAAGTGTTGTCCTTAAAACTTGACTATCTATGGATGTTTTTGAATGAACAACTCATTTACCCAAGTTGCTTCCTCCACTAGTAGGTTCTTCCCTTTGATGAGATACCCAATAATTGCTCAACTTTTCAACTGCTTAGTCCTTGTTTCCAAAATTGTTTGTGGTTCTAGTATTATTTTCCCTTGTTAATTAACCTCTAGTAGAATAGTTTAGACTGGGATATTGTCACCTATTACCTTCTTTAAGTAAGAAACATAGAAGATTTGATATACACATGAAGGTGGAGGCAGCTCCAATTTGTAAGCCATACTTCCAATCCTCTACAACACCTTATAGGGGCCATAATACCTCAAAGATAATTTATTGCCCTTTTTTTTTGTTTGAGGGAAATATGTTTATATGGTTGTAGTCTCACAGATACCCAATTACCCCACTTCAAATTCTCTTTCATTGTGATGTTGATTTTCTTGTTGTTTCATCCTTTTTTGTTCCATAACCAAATTTTCATTCAATAGTTTGAGAACCTCTTGTTGGTATTGTATGTGGTCCTCTCTTGCTTAAGCATTTATAGTCCCTTTCAAGGGTGATGTGATGAATGGATGATGATATCCGTAAAGTGCCATAAATGGTGACATTTGTTTACGAAGAGGGAAGGATGTGTTGTCACACCATTCTGCCAAGGGAATCATTTGATCCATCATTTTTATTTATAAAATTCAAATCAAAATACATATCCTTCTAAAAATGTATTCATGATCTCATTTTCCCACCAGATTGAGGATGATAACATGAGTTGTGAGCCAATTGAGTACCCAAATAAGAAAATAATTTAGTTCAGAAATTTAGAGTGAATATTGGATATCAACCACTTACAATAATATTTGGTATTCCATGTATATTTTGGATTATTTCCATGAATTGTTTTTCCACAGTACTTGCTTTAAAAGGACGATAAAGAGATAAAAAGTGAGCATTCTTTTTCATTCGATCTACCACTACCATAACGATACCATTTCCTTCAAATTTGAGTAAACTTATAATAAAATCCATTGAAATTTCTTCTCAACACTACCTTGGTATGACTAATGGTTGAAGGAACCCTAGGGTCTTGATAGTCTCTCCTTTATTTTGTTCACATACTATACATTCTAACATACGATTTTGCACTTTTGCTTTAAGACCTTTCCAAAAAATTTATTTCTTGATCCTATGGTGTCTTCAAGAACCTTGGATGACCTCCTATAGGAGAAGTGTGTAATTCCAAAATGAATTTCTATTTGAGTTGAGAATTATTACATAAGAATAAGTGATATTTATACCATAACAAACCATTTTTCCACGTAAATTTTGATACTACATCAGATTCCTCTTGTAGTTGTTGAATGGTATTGCAATATTCTCATCTTGATGTCATTCTATCTATGCTTCGTCCACCTAGTCAGATTGTGGAATGAAAATAACATATAGTAAACTATTCGTGTTTTCCTCTTTCCTTGAGAGTGCATTTGCCACAACAAAACCCAACAACTTTGTGACCCGTTTATGTTTCTCTTCTCAAGATAGTATTTGCTCCAAAGAATTAATTTAAATTGTCATGATTAGTTTTTACATTGAAGTGCCTTCCTATTAGGTATGGATGCCCTTTCTTAACTACATGTAGTATGGACAACATTTCATTTTCATGTATGAGTCTAAGTAAGTTATTTCCTTTAATTTTGCCGCTTTCAAAGGTAAGGGGTGTTGATTTTTCTTAGGGCTATATTTTTCTTTGCTTTAGATAATTGCATTTCTTCATTTACACATTAAATTCACCCCATAGCATCATAGTACTATTCATTTTTATAACATAATTCAACAACATATGTAATTATATAGAAATACCAACATCGTCATTAATGCAACAAAACATAAAGGAACAATAGAAGAAAATAATTCATACATAGAAACACCAAGATTAGTCAAAGACCAGGGAAAAAACCACCATGGGGAAAAACATTTTAAATTATTCTTCTTATTGTATTGTCATGGAATGATTCAACAAGAGAGAGTACAATGATCCATATATTTAACCATAAACCTATCTAGAAAAATAACCTAAAAAACATCCATGAGATAAAACCAACAATGCTAATAATCTAAACCCTACTTTAGAAGCCTATGATCAACTGACAAAATTTTCGATCAACTCCAAAACCAAACCCTAGGTCCCAACCACTTGGCGAGAGAGTTGTGCATGTGACTGAAAGCGTTCAACTGAACGCATGGGCTTGCATGCTTCTGCCTGTGAAAATCCTACGGTTGTGACCCAAAAACCCTATAACACATGCGAGCTTCAGACCTTGTAATCTCGAACCTGTATGAACCAAAACCAAAGAAGAGAATAAAATGATTCTTCATGATGATCACAAAATGAGGTTGAGGTCACTTGTATTAATAGGCTTCCAAGAGTGTCCAATTTTCTTTAGGTCCAACATAATCAAATGTGCACATGTGGGATTTAATTCAAAAATACACTTTCCCTTGTCCAATTTGAGTGCTTTAAAAGTCAAAATTGGTCCTCTTGAAAAGAGGAATCTCATCCCATGGTTGGAACTTATCACCGAGCTTCCAAATTAACACTCCCTCTCAGCTAGGGAGTAATTCCAACTATATCATGTAATCATCACAAGAATCATGTCATCAAATCATATCCTATCTCAAGTATCTCATCATCAAATGGAATCACTACACATCTTTGCTTATTCCCACTTATCTCTTGATTGTCCCTACTTATATGTTGAATATTCTTGAATCTAAAAGAAGAAGAATTTGACATCATATGGGAGCCTTATCTACCACCCTTTGTAAGGTTGGAGAGCACATCTCAATCCAAAAGAATATCAGGGAGCACATCTCAACTTGAAACAACATCGGGGAGCACATCTCAACCCAAAATCTCATGGGGGAGAAAAACATCTTCTACCTCATATTGAGAAATATTAGTTATCACGTAGGGGAGCACATATCAACCCATCCTATTGATCAACGATCTTCCCAAAAATGACCCTCAAGATCCATGTGGTAGAAAACCTGCATTATAATTAGCTTGGGTTGTACACCTCCAAGCACTCTCTCAACCCATTGGCCAAACGGGGAGTAGTATTCCCAACAAGCCCAAATTGTGGGTATGATGCCTTGGGGTATACTCTGAATATACCAAGATAAGCGAGCTAACATCTCTGATCCTATGGGTGATAGATTAGGGAGCAACATCTACGGCCCTATTTTCTAAATATCCTCAGCCCCAGGAGCCCTACATTTCAATTCCTCACTTAAACAACTCACTGAAGAGTTCAATCATAATGTTTCAATAGAAGAAATATCCTATTCATGCAAGACATCAAATAAAATATTATATTAGAACAAAATATATATCACAAAAAGGATACCTTATTCATTTTCCTTCTCACAAAGGTGGCACCCAAAGCCTAATCTTGTTTCATATAGCAACACTGACTCAATATATGAAGACATCTCAGTCCCAACTATATATTGGATTCTCTACCAACCATTTCACACTCAATATTATTGCAATGTATCCCTACCATATCCAAAACCTACTCAAACAACTCTCCAAAGAGATTCTTCAACTTGCCTCACAGCTAGCCATGCTGGAAAGATCGTACCCAACCTCGATTGTGCTTAAAGCTATGAACTTCTCATCCAAATATATCATGGCAGATCTCATACTAAGGCAACACCTAGATGTGATCATTTTATCAATAATGATCCCAAACAGCATCAATACATCGATCCATTCCAATATCATAGGAAGAATATCTCAGACCAAAAATTGATCGTCCCATGCAAATATCGGGTGCTTAGTGGCAACTTAATGTGTATGAAGTGGTTCAACCATGAATACACTCAGGTTGTTATATGAAAAACATATATATATACAGATAAGTGTTCACACAGAACATCAATACTTCAATAAACTATCGGTTGCCAAGTCAATTTCAACAATATCTCTTCATAACTTCTTAAAATTCCATTCCATCAGAGTGTCCAAGGATTTGCATTTCCATTTTCCAAAATCTCTTCAATAGCTACATGATATATTATGCCAAGATTCTTCATTTCTAACTTCATAGGCCAACTGCCTCTTACTTTGATCATCAAAGACTCATTACTTGTCAAGAATAGACCATCAACATATAAAACCAAAATCAAAGTTATACCTTGGACCACTTTTGAAATAGAGGTTTGGGTTGGAACTTCTTCCTAACTTCACTAGATAACTGTCAATGTGGACATACTAGGCTCGGGAAACTTGTTTCATATAATGTTTTCTACAAACATGACACTTGACCAAAGCAATACGCTCAACCTCACACAAATCGATATTTTGCAATCAAATAACTAAGTCATATTATCAAGCCTTAGATGCCAAATCAAAGCTAATATTAAAGTCATAAAAGTTTCTTCCAATAACACTATAATAAAATATTTGGACCAGATGTTAGGAGAGGCTTTCATCCAAATACCAAGTTATAAAAACCTTTTATTTACCAAGCATTATACAATCAAGCTTTATCAAGCCATCCTTATGATCATCATTTATGTCACTAAATATAAATGCATACATCAAGGACAAGTCATATAAGTTTCTACAATTCATAAAATCATTGCATAATGAATCACAACCGTTTATACCTCAACCAATGTGCCAAATCCAATGATGTCAATACAAAATCGCTATTGAATACCAATATTAGTCACTAAAAGTCACTATGCCCACATAACACTGTCATCAAGGAAAATCATTAATTATAAAATCAAAACCCTAAGTTATCATAGTGAGTTCAATCAATCCATAACCCAAAATATCTCTATGAACTATCAAGAATCATGTCAAAGTTATAAGGAATCATAAATTATCCAAGAGAATATTGCTCATATTTACTAAATTAAGCCGATAATCCAAATCTTGTCAAACCCTTGCAATTGTTATCAAATATTGCCATATACTAGCTTCAATTATTAAATCAAAATAACATACTGATATGCATATTCGGTCCCCTAAAAACACAATTTTAGTGAACACATTCATATTCTTTATAGTAAGTTAAATATTCAAACTTCCCTACTCATAAGACTTTCTATTGTCTCCTCCATAACTGTAGGACTGTCATATTATTGGTTCACTTCTGATCTCGTGCACAAGGCTTTAATTTTTGTGATCTATAGGCACAACCACACCCATAGGACTTCTTCCATGCGGTTGGGATGCCTATAAATTCACTCTTAAGCCTTCTTCCGTGCAGTTGGGGCTTAGACTAAGAGAAACCATCTCCTCTCAGACTAGAACTTGTTGCAAACAAACAACATCAGATATTTTTCTATTTATGTCAGAAATATTACTTCAATAATAAAGAATCTTTTATACATTTCATTCAAATGATAGTAGGTGTAGGGATATTACAGAGAGTTTCTCCCTCTGAATGGGAAGCCACTTCAGTCATCATGATTTGAAACATCAACTTGTTTATCATAATACTTGTCATGCATCAACAAATCCATTAGATCATGAAATCAAACTATATCACGTTCTAAAACAGATTCATCACGGTCATAACATGTTAGCATCAACTACTTCATCACCACATAGGAACATGACATCATACTTTCGTCAAGGGTTAGATTCATATGATTAGGGCAGCTGACAAGTGTATCATCATACTTCAAGGATCATAATCACTTCATCACTTCTTTATTATATTATCCAATCATCAAGACATGGCATCCAATTTTACTATATGTCATAATTACTAAGCTTATCAAAACTTAACCACAGTCAACAAGAAGATCTTGAATATCAATCTTATTGTTACACTTCTATTATCAAGGTTGTCATGCTTATCACAAGCAATATTAATAATACTAAGCTACCACATATAAGAATCAATGTGCTAGCCTTCTTTATGAAATCCATCGTGAAATCGATAATGTTTAGAACAAAATATGCTAGACAAATATCAAGTATTTTAATATATCAAAAATCAATGTTTCTAAGTAGCTTTACCATGACTTAATAGAATGTAAGATACTTGTCAAATATCAAGTGCATCATATCGTGATAAGTACCATAAATCAAACTTACTTTCATATGCATTATGAGTCATTCATGAATGTGATATTCTCATCATACCTAGGGCTTACCTTGCCATACAATATTGTAGCTAAAACATTAAAAAAACACACCATACATACCCTGTAGTATTCAGATACCCATGCACCTTGACATTGGTAGCTGAAGCACTTTGTCAAATTTTCATCAAGTGCCTCTTTTCCTTTTCTAGCACTAGATCTTCTCTTCCTGCACTAGGAATATTTTTCTGAACCTTACATGATCCTTAAGAAGGATGCACTTATCACATCTCATTAGGAGTTTATAAATATCCAAATACTCAAATATACATGCAGGAAGTATACTCAGTAATCATATCAAAAGTAAAAACATAAAGGAGTAACATAAATTGAAAGAGTACTTATCTTTAATGAGAGGTGATCATCTCCCTCCTGAACCAAGCTTCAAGAGTCATGACTAACCATTGTCGATACAACATTGTAGACTTCATTATATTTCAACCAACTTCATTAGTAATCAAACCTAAATGAGACGATGGTTACATCATATCTGTCACAGGTACTAGAAAATATTCACATTGATCATGCTAAGATTTTCTAGATTTCATATCTCAAGTCTTTTCCATAATCCATGGTTTATTCCAAACCCTAACCTCATAATATACATCAAACCACAATAACAAAATTTCCTTGGATTTTCTTCCAACACTAATATTCTCTTAGGTCTCCTCCATCTTCTCTTGCTTCCATCAAAAGTGTCTTCATAGGGATTATCTTCAATGACTTTTCTTTAGCCCAACTCCGATACCATGATAAATTTTCATAGGGCTATATTGTTCTTTGCTTTAGATAATTACACTTCTTCATTTGCACATTAAATTAACCCCATAACATCATATCATTATTCAATTTACAACATTATTCAACAACATATGCAATTATATAGAAATAACAACATCATCATCAATACATTGGAACGTAAAGGAACAATAGAAGAAAAGTATTCACACATAGAGACACCATGATTGGCTAGAGACTAGTGAAAAGCCCACTACGGTGAAAACCCTTTCAAATTATTCTTCTTATTAGATTGTCATTGAATTATTAAAAAAAAGAGAGTACAATGATCCATATCTTCAACCATAAACCTATCCAACAAAATAATATAAACAACACCCATGAGATAAACCCAACAATGCTAATAATCAAAACCCTGCTTTATAATCATTCTATCAATTGTCATTGTTTGTGGTCAATTACCAAACTCTGTGGTCAAATCTTTGGTCAACTACAAAACAAACCCTAGGTCCCAATTGCATGGAGAGAGAGTCATGTGTGCAGTTGAAACCCTTCAACCGCACACATGGGGCTGCATGCATGCGATTATGGCTGAAATATCCCTATGACGAGCCTATAGTTGTGACCCAAAAACCCTTAAACATGTGTGAGCTTCGGACCTTGTAATCTTGGACCTATACGAACTAAATTTCTGCAAACTTCCTTAGACCTGTGTGAGGAAAAACCAAAGAAGAGAATAGAAGAATGCTTCATTATGATCACCAAATGAGGTTGAGGTCACTTGTATTTATAGGCTTCCAAGAGTGTCCAATTTTCTTTAGGGTCGATAGAATCAAATGTGCAGATGTGGGATTTAATTCTAAAATATAGTTTCCCTTGTCCAATTTGAGCGCTTCAATAGTCAAAATTGGTCCTCTTGAAAAGAGGAATCTCATCCCATGGTTGGAATTTGTCACCGAGATGAAAAATTAACAAGGGACCCTCCTTCTTGTGTCAAAATTGCACCAATGCCATGGCCTGAGGCATTACACTCCATAATGAATATCTTTATGAAATCAAGTCCCAACAAGATGAGAGTTGTACACATAGCCTCTTTAACTTCGTTGAACACTTTGGTTACTTATTTAGTCCAAGAAAATTCTTCCTTCTTCAATAATTTTGTTAGAGGTGCTGCTATTGACCACAATTCTTGAAAAACTTGTGATGATATCCTATCAATCCTAAGAATCCTTTGAGTTTCCTCAAGGTATTGGGGATTGACCATTCCCTCATAGATTTGACTTTGTTATGATCCACCTTGACACCATCATGTGATACAATATGACCCAAATATTCCACTTCTTGAATCCCAAAGGCACACTTGGAAGGATTTTCATATATTTGTTTCTCTTCCAATAGTGTCAAGACCCTATCAAGATGTTGTACATGCTCCCCCCTAGATTTTCTATAGATTAGTATGTCAACAAAAAATGCTAGCACAATTTTTCTAAGGGCGGGCTTGAAAATATAATTCATCAAACTTTGAAATGTTGAAGGTGAATTTGTAGGTCCAAATCGCGTAACCAAAAAATCATAATGATATTCATGCATTCTTGATCAGGTGCTCAAAAATTTTCTCAAAATTCAAAGTTGTTGGATTAGTGTGAAACCTGAACAACTGCATAGTTCTCATCATATTGATTTTGACACAACTCGTTTCATACGAAACAGACTCCATATGCTCCCATAAACATGTTATGTTCGTTTTCCTAAACAGACAAATTTAAAATTTTTTGCAGAAAACCAAGTCAACAGTCCATACTGCTGACATGGCACTGACTGGGCATGCCTATGTGGTATGGTGACTGTGCAAGTGATGATTTTACCTTCGATGAATGGTGTGGTGCCAAGTGACATAATGTTATTGGTTTTGATTTGGGTGTTTTTTGTTGGTTGGTTGGTGGCCAATCACAGGTGCCACATGGCATAGCCATGGGCCGCCACGTGGCCCAGCCAAGGGCCGCCACGTGATAGTCCGAGGGCCACGAAAAATTGAGTTAAGGTCCAAGCAGTAGTGGGCGGGGGTCGAACCTGCGACCTCCAAGTGACAAGTCCAAGCCTCCTACCAATACACCATACATTATTTCTTATTACATATGGTTGTTGGCACATATTTAATGATTAAGTGTTGCGCCATTTAGGGAAAGGGCCAGCCACGGGGGCTAACCCTTTGGCACATGCCACCCCACGGGACCATGGCAGAGTGGGGTGGGGGCCCGACTGGTGGGGGTGGGCCGTTGGCCTTAGCCCCGAGCATGTGGTCCCCATGTCACCCATAATTTTCGGATTTAAGGCCTTATAGGGCATTTAATCTGTTTGACAATTTCTCCTAGAATTAGGCGAAATCGACGCTCAATTAGCAGAATTTGAGGTGAATTTGTAGGATGGTGCCAGATTTTGATGAAATTGAGGTGTGATTAACATAAAGACTTGGGGAAGCTATAGCTTCTTTAGTTTTTGACCAAACCAATAGCAGAAAGAGGCTAGACAGGCATTTTTGGGCATTCTGGATCCATTGGAACATGTTTCAGAGCTATTTGAGCACTGTGAACTAATGTATTCACATTTTTGAGCATAATATAGATGGCCAAGCCATTGGAAGCGAGACCAAGGAGATGTAGCCTAGGCGGGGTGAACTCCTTCACCATGGGTTGTTGTGATACTGTTTTGGTGATATTCATGTCTGTTATATGTTGTTGTTTAGTCATTTGTTTATGTTAATTTTTACATGAAATTTACATTAAAAAAATTCAAAACTCATGTTAAAACTTTCAATTAACCTCATGAATCCTTAAGCATGTTTACATATTCTAAAGAGGAATTTAGCACAAGAAAACTAATTTTCCCATTCATATCAATTCTAATGGCTATTTTGGGAATGTCTTCTTGCCTCATTGTGATTTGATGATATCCAAAACAAAGATCCAACTTAGTAAAGAAAATTGCTCCATGTAATTCATCAAGAAGCTCATCCACGACGAGAATAGGAAACTTATATTTGATTGTCATTTTGTTGAATGCTTATATTCTTGACACCTAAAAACCATTTTTTTATTACCTTCACCAAGCATTGTAGATAGATTGAACAATGTCAACCTCTAAAGTCTCTTGAACCATAGGCTCAAACTCACTCTTTTGTGAATGTGGATATTTGTAAGAGGTGGTACACTTCCAAGTTGTAAATGAATAACATGTTTATGGTCTTGCATAGGTGTAAGACCCTTAGGCATTTCTCCAAATACCTTAGCATTATTGTTGATAACATTTTGAAGATCCACTAGAGAAGAGGATATATATGTTTGAAAATCTAATGAAAAAAGTGTGCAACTACACCTTGGTGTCCCCTTTTTAGCAAATTTTTCATGTTATTAGAGTTTATCAATTTACTAGGTTTCCCTCAGATGCCTCTAAGATCAATTTCCTTCCCTTTTGAAAAAAATATTATGAGAATATCATGGAAATTAAGGGCCTTTGTTCCCAATTATTGTAACCATTAGACCCTTAATACAACATCAACACCACCCATTCAGATTGCAATCATAGGAATAACCATTAAATACTCTCCCATATTCAGCCTAATATTATGGCACTTCACTGTGCAATTTATGGTACCTCCATTTGCAATCATCACTTGAAATTATGGTGCTAGATATACAAAGCAATTAAGGAGTTTCACCAATTTGTAATTGATGAAGTTATGGGTACTACCTAAATCAATCAATATTGTTACCTTTTTTTTTTGGTATATCCTTCTATCTTGAGGGTTTGTGGAATATTGGTGACAACCAATGCATGGCAATAGATTGTTGAAGTAATCTCTTCTAGCTCTAGATCTTGTGAAGTTTTCACTTCTTGATCTTCTTCATATTCACAGTCTATGTAAAATAATTTATGCTCACTACATTGATGCCCTTTACTGTATTTATTTTTCACAGTTGAAACATGGTCCCTTTTCTCTTCTTGCATCCCTTTTTTGAGGAGTCAACATAGGCAATTTAGGAAACAAAGCATGATTTTATCTATAGTTATCATTGATCAATTTTCTAGTGGCTATATTTTTATTTTCAACTTTCCTGGACATACTAAAATCATTCTCTAGAGATTTAGTTTCAAAGAGATGCACCTCATGTTATATGCTTTCCTTTAAATTTCCCATAAATAGGTCTAACCAGTTATCTTATGAAACATGTTTTACTCTGATACTAAACTTTTGGAATTTTTGAATGTGCTTTGTAATTGAACTGTTTTGTTGAAGATTTACCAATTGACGAAAGAATGTGTTTATTTTAATATCCCCATAATGTGCTATCAATTCCTTTGTAAAAATGTACCAAGACATAACATAATCCTTTTTCCTTTCACAAAGCCATTGATACCATATATGTTGGTCTTGTTATAAAAACAGGGATGCAAAATTTTCCTTTTTTAAGGATGTCACTTGGTGTAGATCAAAGTATTGTGCCATATGAAATATTCATGTCATCAGATCATTACCATCAAAATTCCTCATATCGATCTTTGGGATGTAGTAGTTCCTTGTTATTGACATAACACCTTGATGATGTGGATCTTGGATGGAAAATTCATGATTATGGTTTTATGATTTAATCTTTGTTCTTTCCAATTGAGATAACATACTCCCCATAAGAGATTGATTCTTAACACCATGCTCATCCATATTAGTTTCCTTGGATTTCCATGCCCATTTTAGGGAGATATTCTAATAGATTATTTTATTATCCTTTGATTTCTTCCTTACTGGATTTTTGTATAACTTCCTTAACATTTTGCATTTATTTCTTATTTTCATTCATCTTATTTTCCATTTCTTCCTTATTTTCAGTCATCTTCTTTTCTATTCCTTCCTTATTTTCATTCATCTTCTTTTCCGTTTCTCTTTTAAGCTTTTCTTGAGAACCTGATAAATCCACCATTTTCAACTTTTTAAAATACATTTCATTAAATTTCTTCTCTAAGTGAGATAACTTAAATTATAAGTCTTCACTTTCTTCATGATTCAAGGACGAGGCTTCAATATATTTAATTAGTGTATATTTATTTGGAGGTATATTGGAAAATAATAATAGCACTCTTTATTACAACATAAAATGGATCTTCTAATCAATAGTTAGGCCACTAGTAAGTTACATACCTTAATTTGGGAGAATATAAAAAAGGTTGAAGCTTTATTGATATATCTCTAATATTTTAGGCATTTTGGATTTGAAATTTCTTCTATAATACTTTAATACGTATTTTCTATAATTCCAAAGGTTTGAACTAAATTCTATGTGCCTACAAAAGTTATGGTAACTGTCCATTTTTTTATTTATTTTTATTTATTTTTATCGCCTCTTCCCACAAGAAAATTTGTATATCATGCCATGTATCCTATTATTCAAATATAATTTTGAAACTTGTACTTACAATACTTATATATATCTCTTAAAATCCTTAAAGATTTCACAGTTTCAAAATTCTCTGACAAGAAAATATAGCAAAAATACCAAGTTTACCTATTTGATGACTTTTCAAAAACCTTAACTTCCTTTGGGTATAAATATGAAAGTTTAGTGAACCAAATTCTGAAAATTGAACTAACTATTACCCGATATTTCTTCTTAATATGGTCCAATTTTCACGTTCTAAAGCCTTACAAAAAAAGCTACAACAAAAATGGCATACTGCCCTGTTTGAGACAAATTTTAGAAGCATTAAAAAACCCTAACTTCCTTGGAACATATCTATGGAAATATATCTAACTATGATCCAAAATTTGAAATAGAAACAGCTTGAGGTATATTCTCAATATTCTCCAAGTTTCACCATATGAAACCTCCTAGTAAAAAAAAAACATTACAACAAAAATGCCAAGATGACTTGTTTGAAGCAACAAAACCCTAGGATCACAAGTTCTGATACCAAACGTGTGATCCTTGCACGTAAACAACGATAAAAAACCAATCATTACAATCCTCTTGAAGGAGGAAACCTCCTTTCACAATGAATACAATGTATACGAAAATATTTAATGATCCTAAGGCTAGGTTTCCTTAGTATATATATAGGAGACAAAGGGTACAATTATAATAAAATAGGACCATGAGGAGTTCTAGCCTACATAAAAATATAACAATATAAATGTAATTACTCAATATATAGGGATTAATAAGGGGTTTTTGGGTTAACATAGGGCTAATATAGGGCTTAATATCCTTTTACAAATTGTCGAGATTAGTGGTAAAATTTCTCCATACTCCCTCTTATGGACTCTAGAAGGGTTATCTTGGGTGGAAACTTAAATTTCACTCTAGGAGCAACCAAGATATATGTAACTTTGGTTAGGATACACTCCCTCTCGACCCCCCTCAAACTTATTTACTGATATTATTGAGTAATTTGGATTTTGTGACATCCTCCCACAAAATATTTTACCCATATGGTCAAAGAATAGGTCTAGATACGATTGAATAGAAAAAATACTAGATCATTTCATTATTTAAGAGGCTCTCCCTTGAATTTGGTATAATATTTGGTCAAAGATCCTTGGTTTTGGGGGGCTCTAACAACTACCCTATTCTCTTAAGTCTAGATCCCCTCCCCCTAAACCTCTTGCACCTTTCAAACTTAATCATGCTTTGGTTTGACTATCCCCCCTTATTGAAGCTCTAAAATACATCTAGACCCCCATATCCTCCTTTTCCCCATAGTCTCCCCCAATTCAATTCCATCGAAATCTTAAAAGGGAAAATTTGTTAATATCAAATGGGCAAAGGAAAAGAAAATAAGTAGAAAATACATCCCTAGTAGACGTTGAGGCTCACTTGAATCTTTTCTATGAGAAAAATATAATGTGACAACTATGATAGGCCAAAAGACTGAGAGAAAGGAATTGCAGAATAAGAGAAATAACTTGCTCTTGGAAATGGAAAAATAATGGAGGATGAAGAGTAGATCCATCTGGCTTCAAGCTAGAGATGAAAACTTAAAGTAATTCTATAGGATTGTAAACAAACATAAATCCACTAATATTATTTTGGAGATTAAAAAAAAACTTCATGGCTCCCTTGCAATCTCCTTCAAAGCTATACCAAAGGAAGGTTACAAATACTTCAAGGAAACATTTTCCTCTCCTAAAAGAGCCACCATATAGAAAGTTCTAAAGGTGGTTAGCCTTTTCCTTCTTTTCATAAATTAAGATGATGAAACCTCCTTAATGGAAGAGATCACGAAAGAAGATATTTCTAAGATTTTATATGTTTTCAGAAAGGGAAAATCACTAGACCAGATGGTCCCCCAATTGAATTTTACCTTGAATGTTACAAATTTGTTGATGGTGATCTCCTTTCTATAATAGAATACTCCACAACCTTAGTACAAGTCATTTCCACATTAAATTCCACCTTTATTAAACTTATCCCAAAATCAAATTCTCGTACACGCTTTAACTTCTTTATTCTAATATCCTTGTGTAATTATATCTACAAGGTGATCTCAAAGAAAATTTCCCTTCAACTCAAGGATATCATGTCTGAACACATTTCTCAGAAACAATTTGGTTTCCTACAAAATTATCAGATTCATGATGCAATCTCCCTTTCCCAAAAAGGCCTTCATTATATTCACATCAAGAAACAAAGAGGCATTCTCTATAAAGTTGATCTCTCAAAATCGTTTCACCAGTTAAGTTGGAACTACCTTAGAACCCTCCTAATTCACCCAGGCTTCTATCACTTGTTTGTAAACTAGGTGATAAATTACATTAACATAGACTCTTTTGCCTTGTCGATTAATAGATTATCCTCTCCATTTTTTCATACAAAAAAAAGTCTAAGGCAGGGTTGTCCTCTATCTCGTCTTCTCTTCCTCCTGGTGGTGGAAGGTCCAAGAAGACTAATTATGGATGCAAAATCAAGAGGGGGATTACTATCTCTCAAGTTGAAAACCCTTACATTTATTCTTTGTAGATGATATTATGATTTTTTCTTAAGGGAACATATCCCACTTTTAATCTCTAAGAGAACTAGGAACTTGGAAGGGAAATGATGAAGTTGTAAGGACATATTGGTTCTTATGTGCTCTCCTTATGGATTTTTCCTGTATGATTCATTCTCTATGAACACCTATGTATATAACCATCTATTCTTAGGCCATAGGTGATCTTGTTGGTCAAATTGGTCTGGGAAATAAGAATTTCAGAAGGTGTATTTGGTATGCCAAAAAAAGGAGGTCATTGGCGGATTTCTCCCTCTGGTTCAGGGCATTGGTTGGAACAGAAACAATTAGAAGACTCTAAATTTATTTTCCCTCCTTGGGTCAAGGAACATTTTTCTTCTAATTCCCTTAGTTGTTTATTTTGGAGCATGGATTGTGAATTTTACTTAGAAAGGCCACAACATGCTCCAATTGCGTTCTTCCCCTAGTAATAGTTTATGTTGGGTGTCATTGAGTAAGTGGCATGCTCCTTGGAAGAGCAGTATTGTTTGGTTGGGCGTCTCAATTCCCCTATCGATTCCTTGGTATCTTTGGTTTTTCTGAGGTTTCATATGGCACAAGAGGGAGGTATCTCAAAATTAATGGAGCTAGAATCACCTACGGAGTCCTCTTCCTCAGAAATTATTTTCTCTTATTGTCATGCCTCTCAGAAAGTTCTACGTGGAGAACTCTCCATTTCTGGAAGCTCAAATGTCAGGGTCGAGCCAAATGGACTTCGACCTCACCCTTCCTATGCTTGGCAATGAGTAGTGCCCTTTTAAGTTGTAGACGGATCAATATCTTCATATTTCTCTCACTTTGTTCGTTTTGGATTTGACATGGTTTTGGTCTATATGTTTAGATGGATAAAGGCTCAATTTGCATATGTAATGTACAATATAGTCGCTTGGTGCAGTATTGTTATGGAAACGACATGAGATGAGTATGTGTTTCTAGGTGGATGTCATTTTGGTTTTATCTATCAGTATATTTGGCTTGTCAATCCTTCTTTAGTCTTTGGTCAGGCATGTCCTATATTGTATGCTTGGGGGGTGTAAAGTCTTGCATAACCATCATTTTGAGGTGGCACAATCCTTTAGAGTCTGATTATGAGGTCATGTCTCTGTTAGTCTCGGTTTTGGTTTCTGAGCACAATGTAATAGAAATTAAAGTTGTATCCCCCAGATAGTTAGCTGCAACCGAGCGCATATTTTATAATAAAAATTACTCATTTAAAAAAATATATATATATTTGAAAGATCTACTATCAATATTTATTAATGCTATAAGAATGCATATAAAAAATACAAAATCATCCATTTATGGTTGGAGGATAAATGGAAAGGATAAAATCCTTGTGGATGTATCTTTATCTATTGTTATCAATCAATTAAAATATATGGGTTTCACTATAAAACTGGTAAAATGCCTTAAATAATACAAGAGATGGCTTTTGGAAAATATAGGAAAGAGAGTCTAGATATGGTGCAATAATTTGCTCTCAAGGGAAGTGATTGGATTTTTTTTAAGTGGTCCAAGAAGCCATCTTGGTCTTCTGGGCTTCATTAACTTAGATCCCTTTGGGAATATCAAAAATTTGAAACGAAACATCCTAAATTTTCTCTAGGCAAGTAGGGAAGACAAAAATACTTTCATTCTCACATCTTAGAAGTATCTAACCATCCCTAAAGACCATGGTGGGAGAGGATTAAAAAAACTCACATTGTTCTCCAAGCCCTAACCTCCAAAGTGGTGTAGAAGATCATTCAAGGGGATGGCCTTTGGGCACAGATCACTCAAGAAAAATATATCGGACCATTATCCACTCTAGATTGGATCAGATCCTCTCAAAAGTATGCAAAAAAATGCTCTATCATATGGAAGACATTTATTAAAACTTGTCCTTTAATCAGTGAATTATTTGTTGGAAGATAGGGAATGGGAGACAAATCCATATTGGTAGAGACCCTTAAATTGGTAGTCAACATTGGTATAAGCTATCCAAATCCCTTATCCACTCTCTAAATGAAGAGGGTTGGTACACTTTGAGTCAAATAACAATCACCCTAGCCATTTTTGGACAACATGAATGGATATTTGCAAAGAACTTGCATATAGAAGGAGATAAAGTTGAAGCTGTTGGAAATAATACTAAGAAGGGGGGGGGGGGGTGAATCAGTATTAGCAAATCAACAATTTTTCATTTCCATAATTAGATTCATATACGCTACTTCAGTTAAGGGAACTCGGGTGTACACACAACTATGTTTAATGCAACTAGCATATATCCAACAAACTTATGATTGAGTTAATTCATCATATGTTGATCTTTAACCAGTGCATCAGACTTTATTAACCATATAAGCAGTAACCAGATGCATTAAAAATAGAACAGATCATCAAACATAGAAAACACACATGAACACCAAGATATAAGGTGGAAACCCAATATGGGTGAAAACCACATGCTGTAATTGTCTCTGTCTTATTTTAATAAAAGAGAATTATGTTTAGAATTTTTGTACTGGTGCAGACTTATACCAATATGCAGGCTTCTACCTGCAGAAGGCTACAACCTTCTCTCGTTCTCCAGCTTCTTCTGGAAGGGAGCTACAACCCCCTAGCTCTTGCACTAGCTGATATGTTTACTAATACGTAGGTGCTGGCCTACAGAAGGCTACAACCTTATCTTTTCTTCCAGTGACCACGTTTCATGAATTTTTAGACTGGATCCATCAACAACATCATTCAATCATCAAATATATCTGCATCAACCAATCTCCTTTTGAACCAACCACAACTGAATCAATCAATCACTCTAATCATTCAGAATGCTGTCACCAAAATACAGTAACCAGAACCCAAGCAATAACCCAGAACACTGCAACAACAAACAAAATAAATAGGGTATACGCTACTTTCTTGTGCCAAACCTACGTGTATACGTGCTTTCCTCTAATCCAACCAACATATACATCTGCAAATATTAGTTCATAATTCTGCAGCTATACCAGACTTCAGTTATACCCAGATCATATCATTTACAGAATAATATAGGCGTCAGTATTCAGATCTAGAATATTCATGAGAAAAAACACATAATGATAGTTCACTTTAGACCTTAAGATCCCAATCCATCATTAGATCTTATCCTCCATCAACTGTTAAGGTTCCTCCTTGGTTCAGATCCAACAATGCACCATAACCCAATAACCTGCATACTAGGTCTCACTCTTCATCAGATATTCAATGCTTGAGTTCCCTTGGCCTAATGATCTTCTCCTCCTTTTATAGTTTTAGGCTTGTCTCAATACCATGGACCAAAACCACTCAGGACCAATACCTTGTACCAAATACCTGGGGTCAATACTTTAGACCCAATACCTTGTACCAATACCATGGATCAAAATACCATGGACCAAATACTTTGGACCAAACATATAGTTTTCCAAGGTATACATGCTTTTCCTTTTTTGAAAGTGCGTGTGTACATATACGCGATTTGTATACACTGAACCCATGTGTATACGCAGCTTGGTCAATGGTGAACCTGTGTATACCTCTCTTTTCTTCATTTTGTTTAACCTGATATGTAGCTCTGTTTTGTTAACTTGTAGTACCGTGATCTGTCATCTGAGTGAATTGCTTTCTAAACTGATTCCTTGAAGATTCCCTTCATTTCATCATACTCTTGTGGGTTGTCATCAAGTGGGTTGCCATCAAGTACAATACATACATCATAATGCCAACAATCTCCCCCTTTGGACTTGATGGAAACAACCATACCAAGTCATTCTCCCCCTTTGACATCAAGGGCAAAGGGTCATGCTCCCCCTAAGTGGATGCTGAATTCTCTGATATGCTGAAGTGTTGATTGAGCTCCCATGAATGAGTCCATGCTCCCCTTGAGCATAAGAAAAGTCTGCAATTTTTTTTTTTTCTAAAGAAGAACATGACTCTATACACACATCACAAATTACCTTCCTATCACCAATGGCTCATACATGCATCCATATCCCAACCAAGTGGGGATATACCAATTTGTCTCATCCACCCAACAAAGTGGGGATATACCAAATGTTTATACATGACTGAAATAGACATTATTACATCATCTTCCCATGCATAGTGGGGGTACAAATTAGGCCTTTTCATGACCTTTACATCAAATGATATACATGACTTTTATAACAAAGACCAACAATCTAAACATGACCATGATAGTTATCAACAACTATCATACACCATGTATGATCTGCACCATAAGCATTTGTCCATAGCATCCAGACCTGTAACTTGCAATACCCTTATCTTGACCAACCAAAAATCAGTAGCAAGATGTATCATTTAGCCACATAAGCATCATCACCAAGGACTTCTAACCATAATGCCAATAATGCATTATCTAAAGCATATGCTCCCCCTGAACTTGTTCCATCTGTTCACTGTCAGATCTGATATCAGCAAGAAGTATCAAGGCATCATCATCAATCAGATGTACATCAAGTTAGGATCAAAATAACTTCTAAATAACATCTTATGAATACCAACACATTTCCACACATCATCAATAGATTGTAACCATTATCAACCAGAGCAAATAATTGACTGAACCATATCAACCCCTTTTTCTTAAGTCTCTCCCACTGATTTTCTTCAAACCAACATATACTCGACTGTGTCCACAGAAACTCGCGTATGTATGCGAATACACTTCAAGAAATTCGCGTATAACCACCATTCCTTGAAAAATAGGATTTAACAACAGGATGATGCAAAAACTACTCCCAGATTTTGTCTGAGATATTCAAATGTCTCTCTGGGAAGTGGTTTAGTGAATATATCAACAACCTATTCTTTAGAGGGAACATACTCCAATTTGAATTTTTGTTCAAGCACTTGTTCATGTAGGAAATGATATTTGATGGGTATGTTCTTGGTCTTGGAATGCATGACTAGATTCTTTGAAACACTGATGGCACTTGTATTATCACATAAAATGGAGATGGGTGGAGTACATGTGATCTGAATATGTTGCAAGGTTTTCATCATCCAAGATAATTGTGTGTAGCAAGATATAATAGCCATGTATTCTGCTTCAGCTGTAGATAATGCAATTGAGCTTTGCTTCTTGCTGAACCAAGACACCAACCTGGAACCCATATAGAATGCACCACCACTAGTTCTTTTTCTATCATCAACACTTCCTGCCCAATCTGCATCTGTATATGCATGAAGTGTAAGATCTGTATCTCTAGGATACCATAAACCAAAGTTCTGTGTTCCTTGAAGATATTTGAAAATCGTTTTGACTGCCTGAAGGTGTGTTTCCTTAGGATTTGCTTGGAATCTTCCAACTATTCCCACTACAGGCATGATGTCTAGTTGGGTACCTATTAGATAAAGCAGACTGCCAATCATGGATCTGTAAGTTGGTTGATGTACCACTACTGATTCATCATTTGAGCTGAGACTACATCCTGTTACCATTGGGGTACATACAGGTTTAGAATCTTCCATGTTGTACTTTTTTAGGATCTGTTTGAGATATTTGGTTTGTGAGAGAAAAATACCATCTTTATTTTGCTGCACTTGTAGACCAAGAAAGTAGGTAAGCTCACCAAGCAAGGACATTTCAAATTCTTGCTACATTACTAAAGCAAAATTTTGACTCATGGATTCTTCATTGCTACCAAAAATGATATCATCAACATACACAACAATTATTAGTAATTTATCAGTGTCTATTTTTGTATATAGATTGCTATCTGCTGACCCCTTTGAAAAACCTTGTTGATGGAGATATTTGTCAAGACGGTAATACCATGCCCTTGGAGCCTGTTATAGACCATAGAGATCTTTTCTGAGTTTGCATACAATTTTTGCATCATTTCCAAGAATGAATCCTTATGGCTGTTCAATATAGACTTCTTCTTCTAAGTCTCCATTAAGAAAGGCAGATTTTACATCCATTTGGTATACTTTGAATTTTTGAAAACTAGAAAGAGCAACTAATTTTACATCCATTCAAAATCTATACCTTCTCCATTTTCATTCAGCTTGTTTTTGAATATCCATTATGTTCCTATGATATTCTTATCATGAGGTCTAGCAACTAATTCCCAAGTATTATTCTTTTCAATTTTCTAAAGTTCTTCACTCATGGCCTTGACCCAATATTGATCTCTGCATGCTTCATTTACATTTTGAGGTTCAATGGAAGATAATAATGCTAGATAACTTGATGCTTCGACAATGGTTCTTCTAGTCTGCACACCTGCTCCTTTGTCTCCTAAAATTTGAGCTTCTGGATTATTTTTCTGAACATACCAGGATGGAGTTTTTTCTTATATTGTTATCCCTTCTTCTGGTGCTCCATTGGTTTCTTCTTCAGAACCAGTGTGATTTGAAGTGGGAAAATGATCCTCATCTTCTTCATAATCTTTGATTTTTATCTATTTTGGATTTTTGCATGCTTCATCAACCACAAGATCAATATTTTCAACAATTTTCCCAAGTATTTTATTGTAATGTTTATATCCTTTGCTTCGGGAAGAGTAGCCAAGTAGAATACCTTCATTTGCTCTGGGTTCAAACCTACCAAGTTTTTCATCAGTCCTTTTGATGTAACATTTACTTCCAAAAACTTTGAAGTATTTTACAGTAGGAGTCTTACCATACCAAAGTTCATGTGGAATTTGAGTGCTATTTAGCCGAACATTTGCTTGGTTGAGAATAATGACGGTGGCGAATGCAGCTTCACCCTAGAAGGTTGCAGGAGTTCCAGATTCATCTAGCATAGCATGAGCCATTTATTGAACAGTTCTGTTCATCCTTTCTACCACTCCATTTTGTTGAGGATTCCTTGCGGTGGAGAACTGCCTTTTTATTCCATGTTGTTCACAGAAGTCAAATAATTCGTTTGAGGTAAATTCCCCTCCTCGATCATATCTGAGGCATTTGATTTTGTGATCTGATTCATTTTAACCAAAGCTTTGAAGGCTTTGAATTTTTCAAATGCTTCATCCTTATGCTTTAGAAGACCTATCCAACACATTCTGGAAAAATCATCAATGAATAATATAAAGTATTCTTCTCCACGAGGTGATTTTTTCCTTGATGGACCACATAATTCAGTATGAACAAGTTCAAGAGGCTTACTAGCTGACCCTTCCTTTTTGATGAATTGAGATCTAGTTTTCTTACCAAATTGACATGATTTGCATATAGTATTTTTAGGGATGTTGATATTTGGAAGATCATGAACTGCCTAGAATCTGCATGCTTTTCTTATTTGAGAGAAGCTTAGATGTCCCAATCTTTCGTCTCATAGCCAGTTTTCATCATTTTTTATTAGAGAGCACTATTGTTGTCCTCCCTTGAGTATGTATAGGTTGTTTGGAGTTCTTGTCCCTTTAATCACGGTTTCTCCTGTATCAAGCTCACGAACAATACATCCATTTGATCGAAACACTACTTCATTTCCTTGATCACACATTTGACTCACACTCAATAGATTATGCTTTAAGCCATCAACATACATAACATTTCTAGTTTTAACTTTTTCTTTCAAGAAAACAGAGCCTTTACCTTTTATGACAGCAGGAGTGTCGTTTCCAAATGAGACACTCTTTTCTTTTTCTAAGGCATTATATGAGTGTAGTTTTTCTCTGACACCTATCATGTGTTTTGAGCATCCACTGTCGATGTACCACTAGTTTTCTTGTCCTTCTGCATACAAGGCTATGCCACATCTTTTTGTTTGCTGTTCTTTCTTTCTCCATATTTTGGGATTTAATGGAGTTTTCTCTTTTTGAGCTATTTGCTGAAAATTACTCCTGCATTCAGATTCTTCATGGCCAAAGTTGTTACAGATTGAGCATTCTATTTCATTTTTAAGAAGAGAAAAGTTATTATAGGAACTTTTCTTGATCCCTGTCACATTTCTTTGATTTCGTGCTTCTCTAGTCATGATAGTTTTGTAAGCAACACATTGAGCAGCTTTGTCTCCAAAATTATGACATGAGAAACATTGACCATTAAAGAAGTTCCTGCGATTATCAAATCTACTGACCTGTTGATTGTAGTTGAAGTTCCTCGTACTGACCTGTTGATTGATATTCTTTGAAGCAAATTGAGTACGATTTACCTGAGGTTAATTGTGGCTTTTGTTCATCCTTGAAGTAAATTGAGCCTGATTCACTTGATGATCTTCTTGATGCCTTTGTTGACAATTGTCGAACTGTTCACTGCTCTTTGTTGCATCACGATAGCTTTTAGTGGAGGTTGACGACTTTTGTGATTGAGATGTTTCTTCAGTATATCCAAGACCTGTCTTTATCAAAGGAGAGCGCTGCACTTTGATAATTTTATTTAAGATTTCGGATCCTTTAACAAATCTAAGATTGATAGAATTTTTTTTCCCAAGATCCTTTCTTAGACCCACAATCTCACATTCTAGATTTTCATTGTGTTTCTCTTTCAACAAGTTGGTATGTCAAGGTATCTATAATCATATTCTTTTCTTCTAAATAGATTTTAAGTTTAGAGATTTCTTCATAAAGATCATCTTCATCTAAAGCATCCAAAAAATCATCATCTTCAAAAGCCATCATAAGTCTATAGTCATTACTATTTTCATCTTCATCACTATTTGACAAACCATCGCTATCTTCATGAGTATAGTAGCTATTTTTACTTACACTTTGTTTTCTATTCCATTTTGCAGTTTCCTTCCCTTTATCATATTTATCTTTATGAGGAAATTTGGCAGCATAATGACCGACTCTACCATAGGAAAAACATTTGAAAGGTAGTTTACCTATGAATCTACTGGAACCTTGTTGAAGATTCTTGACAAATTTCACTTCCTCTTCTTCTTTTGAAATATGTCCTGATTCATTAAGTTCTTCTTTTCCTTTTGCTAAAGCTTTAAATGTGGCTTCTCTCATATCTGAAGGTCCTCCTTTTCTCATCTCAAAGGCAGTTAAGATTCTGTGAAGCTGTGTCATAGTAATAGTCTGTAGATCCTGCTTTTCTTCTATGGCAGAAACTTTTGATTCAAATTTAGTAGATAAGGATCTTAAAACTTTTTCAACTAAGGTAACTTCCTTTATCTCTTCACCCAGATTCTTCATGAAATTAACAATCGCATCTATACGTAAGAAGTAACTAGCTACACTTTCATCATTGTGCATCTTGAGAGTCTCATATTGAAGTCTGAGAGTTTGCAATTTAGCAAGTTTTACCTGAGAGTCTCCTTCATAGCTTAGAATGATTTTGTCCCATATTTCTTCGGCTGATTTGAGTTGCATAACTTTGACAAACTCTGATTGTGATAGACTTCCCAATAATGTATTGACAGCCTTGGTGTTGGTTTCATATTGCTTTTTACCTGCCACATCTGTAGGAATTGCTAATGGAAATGTATATCCTCTTTCCATGATTTCCCAGACATCTGTTCCAAGAGATTGAAGATAGGCTGTGGTTCTTACCTTCCAATAAAAAAGTTTCTCCCATCAAAATTGGTAGTCTGATGGATCCCCCTCTTTCTTGATTACTCATGATGATGGATCTTCCTTCAAGCAATCAAGCTTCTTCTGAAGGACCTCCTCTGATACCAATTGTTGGAAATAATACTGCGGGGGGGGGGGGGGGTGAATCAATATTAGCAAATCAATAATTTTTCATTTCCATAATCAGATTCATATACGCTACTTCAGTTAAGGGAACCCGCGTGTACAAGCAACTGTGTTTAATGCAATTAGCATATATCCAACAAACTTATGATTCAGTTAGTTCATCATATGTTGATCTTTAACCAGTGCATCAAAACTTTATTAACCATATAAGCAGTAACCAGATGCAGTAAAAACATAACAAATCATCACACATAAAAAACACACATGAACACCAATATATAAGGTGGAAACCCAATGTGGGTGAAAACCACCTACTGCAATCGTCTCTGTCTTCTTTTAATAATAAGAGAATTCTGTTTACAATTTTTGTATTGGTGTAGACTTATACCAGTACACAGGCTTCTACCTGCAGAAGGTTACAACCTTCTCTCATTCTCCAGCTTCTTCTAGAAGGGAGCTACAACCCCTAGCTCTTGTACTAGCTGATATGTTTACTAGTACGTAGGTGCTGGCCTATAGAAGGCTACAACCTTCTCTTTTCTTCCAGGGACCATGTTTCATGAATTTTTAGACTAGATCCATCAACAACATCATTCAATCATCAAATATATCTACATCAACCAATCTCCTTTTGAACCAACCACAACCGAATCAATCAATCACTCTGATCATTCAGAATGTTGTCACTAGAATACAGTAACCGGAACCCAAGCAATAACCCAGAACATTGCAACAACAAACAATAGAAAATAAAATATTGATTATAGGGTATACACTACATTCTTGTGCCGAACCTGCGTGTATACACGCTTTCCTCTAAGCCAACCAACGTATACATCTGCAAATATTAATTCATAATTTTGCAGCTATACCAGACTTCAGTTATACCTAGATCATATCATTTACAGAATAATATAAGTGTCAATATTCAGATATAGAATATTCATGGGTAAAAACACATAATGATAGTTCACTTTACGCCTTAAGATCCCGATCCATCATTAGATCTTATCCTCCATCAACTGCTAAGGTTCCTCCTTGGTTTACATCCAATAATGCACCATAACCCAATAACCTGCATACTAGATCTCACTCTTCATTAGATATTCAATGCTTGAGTTCCCTTGGCCTAATGATCTTCTCCTCCTTTTATAGTTTTAAGTCTGTCTCAATACCATGGACCAAAACCACTTAGGACCAATACCTTGGACCAAATACCTAGGTCCAATACCTCGGACCAATACCATGGATCAAAATACCATGGACCAAATACTTTGGACCAAACATTTAGTTTTCCAACATATACGTGCTTTTCCTTTTGTGAAAGTGCGTGTGTACGTATACACGACTTGTATATAGTGAACTCGCATGTATACGCGGCTTGGTCAATGGTGAACCTGCATATACCTCTCTTTTCTTCATTTTGTGTAACCTGATCTTTAGCTTTGTGCTGTTAACTTGTGGTACTGTGATCTGTCATCTGAGTGAGTTGCTTTCTGAACTAATTCCTTGAAGCTGCCCTTCATTTCATCATACTCCTGTGGGTTGTTATCAAGTGGGTTTCCATCAAGTACAATACATACATCATAATGCCAATAGAAGCTTGGTCAACATGCATTCAAGGATTAAATTTCTCCAATGTTACTTTCATAAATACTAAAGATAATCTTATTTGGACTCTCAATCCAAAGGGGGTATATGATCCTAAAGTAGGATATATGACTCATGTTGCAAGAAATTCCCTTGCTGATCTCCCTTGGTGCTGGGAAATCCTATGGGAACTAAATTATTCTCCCAAATCTAAATTATTTATGTGGCTCTTGCAAAAAATAAGGTTTTTCTTGGGATAATTTGCAAAAATGATCCTTTCATGGGTCGATCTATCATCCCTTGTGTAAGGTTAATTCATGAACAATCAATCATATCTTCAATCATATCTTCATACATTTCTCTTTCTTCAAATATGGAAAGAATAATCCAGTTGGAGAAAAGCCACTTTTCTTGCAATGGAATTTTAGTTGAAGAAAATTTAAAAATATGGTTGCAAGTCACAAAAATCCCAAAGCATAAATCCCTTCCTTTTATAATTACTTTAGGAATTTGGCTTAAAAGGAATTTTGCAAATTTTGAGGACTAAAATCGAATCCCCATCAGAGAAGTCACCAACAATCTTCTTATAACTAGGATAATAAAACAATCCACAATTAGAAAGGTCCACATCCATACTTAGGAGGATATTACTCAGGAAGATATCACACAAATAGATTGGCCCTATGTTTTTTTTATTATGGTGCAACCCAAGGATATCCCTTTGTGGGAGGGGTTGGTGGAATTTTAAATTTAAATCGCTACTCATCCTCCATCATAACAACAAACATTGGACTAGCCACAAAGAACTATGTAGAAATATTTGCTTTAAAAATGATTTTGCATATGGAAACAATCCAATATCTCTCAAAACTTCATATTTATGGAGACTCTCACATACTAATAAAATGGAAGTTGGGAATAACTCAACTGAATAATCACTATATTCTACCTCTATTCCAAATGTATGCAACTTAAAGGACACATTCTCTTAGATCTCTTTTGATCATGTAGTACAAGAACACAAAAGTTGGTTCCCTCTCCAAAGTTGGATTAGATATGGATCGAGGTGCATGCAAGGTCACAAAAAGAGAGGCAAGATAGCTACAAGAATGTATTCTTAACCCTTGGAAATAACTAAAAGTTCTAAAAACTTGATGCTTTTGCTATATGGTTGGTAAAATACTGACTTTGAAAAGAATTTGGTATGGAAATAAACTGCTTGTTCCTTTTTGGATGAACTATAGAGAGACATTGATTGTATGGACATGCAACTAGTAATAGTAAATGGATTGTGGTAGACAATCTTTTTTCTTTTTGTTGTGATGAACATAAATGCACATTTTTCTTGGGTTATAAGCCATTTGAATGCTTTATGCATCTACCCATGGAATTTTGTTTACCACTCATAAGTATAATTACATATGCTTTACAAGGCAAAAAAGAAGAATGTTTTCTTTACAATTGCATAGCTTTTTTATAGTGAAATTCCATCATTTAAGTACTCAAAATTAGCACTAACTAAACTAGTCTAGATCCATCATAACTTTGGATCTACTAAGTGCGGAGAGGGATCAAATCTCTTGAGGTGCAGACTTCTTTCAAAGTGAAAATAGGTTTGATCCCTCTTAGGCTTAATAGATGCAAAGTTAAGATGAATATAGGGTGACTTAGTTATTAATTATAATTATTATTTATTTTATTTTAGTCTTTTGTGTAATTTGAGGAAGTCAAAATGTTTATCTACTATAGTGGATTGAAGAACACCTCTTTGTTGAAACATATGTATTATATTTTGCATGAAAAATAACATACCAATCTTAGAAAAATATCAAAATTTACATAATTATGCACAATTTCTATAAATAAAAACTATATATTAAGAAACTAATTCATTTTTCTACATTTTATCTTTTTCACCATATTCAAATTCATTTTTTCAATGCCTTCAATCATCCCTCTAAGTAAACATGTTGTTTTCTAAATTACATTGTTATTGATACTTGATTGCAATTACCATTAATTTACACTAGCCCTTTATTAAAAATAATACAATGAATAACTATAATAATTTTTTTTTGTAAGCTTCGCAGGACTACATCTTCATTATGTCCAATATATTACCTCGATAAGGGGTCAGAGGTGACTCAAGGGAGAATTGAACAAATGACTTTATATCAAAAAGTGTCTTAATAAAACACTTATCACTAACTTTACATCACGGAATACTTTAATAGAGAACCTGATCACTGTTATCCAAAACTGTTATCCAAAACCTATAAACACATAATTATAATAATTTAAAACCAATTATTTAAATTAATAATTTCTATTTCTATTTCTATTTATTAAATTATTTAATAATATACATCTAAACATAATTTTTTTAAATAAATATGTTTTCACTGTCCCATATGACATTCAATAGAGTCTTATACATTATGTTGCATTAGCTATGGACTCAAGCTCATTCAAACGTGTTTGTTATGTTAAAGAAGTGCTCACTTAAAACATTAAAAACATTTAAATTTTAACATATTTATCTTTTAAAAACAATGTGTTAAATAAATAACCATTTTTATTATAAATAAATATCATTTAAATAATATTTTTTTACGAATAAAGAATAAATAATTTACGATATTATATGGGTATGGAGTATGTTTTAAAATTGTTTGTACTTGATTAAGAGTTCGTTTTTTCTGAATTTAAGAAATAAATTAACGACCCCAAGGCTTATAGGAATTTGGTAGGAGTGAAAACCTGCCCCCTTACGGACCACCATTCCAGGTGGCGTGGTATTCTTTGAATGATGGTGATAAGTCAGCGCTTTAAAGATTACCAACCGTTCCAGGTGGGGTGGTTTTCCTTGAATAAAAATGATAAGTCATTTGGTAGGAGTGAAAACTTGCCCCCTTACGAACCACCAATGAGTTATTCCAAGTGGTGTGGTATTCTTTGAATGACGGTGATGAGTCAACCCCTTAAAGATCACCAACCTATTCGAGGTGACATGATTTTCCTTAAATAAAAGTGATAAGTCAACGTGCATTCCTTAAACCAGAAATAAATATTTTAAATTATAATAAATTTTCCCACCATTAAAAAACCTACAACATTATAAATTTTTATTATAACTTAATTACTTTATATAATCAATGCCATTTTATTCACTGCACAAATAATATATGGACATATAATATTATGTATTTACACCATTTACGAAGTATTCGATATCCATGTGTTCATATTTAGGAAAACATTATTTTAATTTGACCCCCTCCTCTATGTAAATAGAGATAGTTATGATTATTACGTTATATGCATATTTATGATTGTGTCCTATGCCTATTTGTAGGTTGATAATAACTCAATAACGAGAGTAAAATGGGACTCATCTATATATATAATTTTTATAATTTTTATTTAAAGAAATAAATAACCCAAAAAGTTAAACAACTAAAATTGTACTTAATCACATTTTATATATAAATAATTCACCGCAGATAATACGTATTATACGTAAGCAATTCCAATTTATGTGAAAATATTGAGACATTAATTATATATGTAAAATTAAAGTGCCTGCATGTTGTAGGGCTTTCACAACACATGATAGAAAGAAAGAGCATTTGATTAGGAGGAGTTTCGAAGAAATTAATGTAATATTTTAATTATCAAAATATAATATTTTTTTGTATCGAGAGTTTTTCATTTTAATATGGGAGAGTTTTTCATTTTAATATGGTAAAGATATTGTAGTATAATTTTTTATAAATTAAACTAAATAAAATAAAAATAATGTTCGGTTAAAATAAAAAACAGTTTAAAAATAAAATTTTTGAGTTATTAATATTTGTATTAATTTTTGTTGGGTAGTGAAAGTATATTTAAAAGGGAAAATAAATTAGTTTAGATTCATAATTTTAAATCTATTAATTGTAGAGAAAGATCAAATTTCTTTGTCATTTACTTTTTACTATCTAAGACTTTGTAAATTCTAGACTAGGTGAAAGTCTAGTAAAGGAACTTTATGTTAAAGTTTATTTTTATTTTGTTTTCTTGTAAAAAAATGCTATCCTAAGTCATCCAATTACCCAAGATGACTCTAAAAAGAAAACAATTACTTCCTCCTCCCTTAGATATTAAAACATCTCAATTTTGGGAAAAAACCAAAACAGGAAGAGAGGCTTACTTCCTCCTCCCTTAGATATTAAAACATCTCAATTTTGGGAAAAAACCAAGAGAGGAAGAGGGGCTAAGGCAACTGAAAAGAGAGAATAAAACCTTGAATATGATGTTGCCAAGATGAAGTAGGTGCAAGGTGAAGTAGGTGCACCACTGAAAGGTGGTGTTCTTGCGCTGGACAAGAGCCAGCCAGTGGAAGTCTAGAAACCTAAAAGTTCTAGACAAGAGCTAGTGGTAGAAACCTAAAAGTTCTAGACAAGAGCCAGTGGAAGCCCTAAAAGTTATAGACTGGATTGGAAGGCTTGAGGCCCAAGAACATATTATTGTCTTTTGACTACTCTCAAAATTAAGGAAGCCCACGAGGAGACTTGGAAGCAGTTGGTGGAGTTTTCTTTCCAATTAAATTTCTTGATTAAGTAAACTAATGTAGATAAGTGCACTTATTTTCCAGAATTTATTTAAGTTTAATAAATGTTGGGGGATAAGAATTTCTTTTATGGAATGCATGTGAATATCTGTAGGAAGCAGAGGACCTCGGCAAATTTTTCTTTCTATCTGTATGATCAAAACATTCTTTATGATTGCGTAAAAAATAAAAATTGCAATTAGAAAAAAGGGGCGTGCCCTAAGTAATGAAAGGTCTCCCAATATATATTTTGTTTTTATTTTTATCTGCAATGAGAACGAAAGATTAACATAATAGTGATAAATAATAGAAATGGTAACCAACTCCATATGAACAAATCGAGACTCGTTCGAGGAGTATTCTAGACCCTTGTAGGTGTTATGATCCTATACCACATGGGCAGAGATCTGGTCCCAAGAATTTCAGGTCTTGCTTTTCTACCGATCACAGTAAACATTAAAATAGGAAATGCAAAGAACATAAATTATGTGCTTGAAATTTACCGGTTAGTAGGTGCCATTATTAAAAATAATAATGAAAAAAACATATAGGTAAATAATGTTGCTATATAATAACCTATACATGGAAGAAGATGTACATGAAGGTAAAACACGAAGCAAAGCCAGATAATTATATATACTCATAACAAGAACTAGATTCATTTGAAACACCTATACATGTAAATGGTAAACAAAAAAACAGGTCGTTGCACAACAAGAATGCTCTGAGCTTTTTCTAGGAAAGAAAGTGTAGCACTGGAATTATAAACACATGATATGGGAAAAAAGCATGTGGAACTCAAACAGAAATTAATATAAATTCTTATAGGACATTAGTAAGGCAATATTTGTTAGGATAAACTGTAACTCAACTTATAGGAAGTGTTCTGTAATATAAGTTATTTACAGAGGTGTCATGGTAACTCAATACACGGGTATATTAACAACAAATTTGACGTGAAACCCTCGGCTCGGGTTAAAGCAAACTATTCCTCCTTCTCATCCACATAAGAGACATGGAGATTCCTAATAAAAGTTAATACCCAAGAACTTCGGAAGCATGGCCGGAAAGGTACAAAATAATTTTGGAAACCCTGTGCCAAAATGGGAAAGGTTATAAGCAGATATTGGAGAAAGGAAAATTTAAGAAAGTCCAACCGTGAGCTCAATAGAGAAGAAACATTGAAGAACAATCAAGCTAGAATAAACTCCACTTGCATAAAGGCAAAAAACACGGGTAGTTACACCTTTGCACCAAAGAAAGAAAAAAATATATAGAAAGGAGGATTGGTGTAGAGGTTATTACCTGCCAAAGAATTAGAGAGTGCTCGCCAATGACTCACTGGGAGAAGAACATCACTCATGTTAACAATTTGTATGGACCTAAGGGTTTTAAAAGAAATGAACTTGATTCAAGGGGGTTCTCTTACCTATGCATATGGTAGTCGCTCCTTTATCTTAACCAATAAGAAAGAAGTGGAACCCTGTCGCTACCTATATAATAATATTAAACTCATATGAGACTATAGAAATAACAAGATGCGAGAAACACAAAGTGGAATGATGTGATTCCGTAAACATATTTGTAAATGTAGGTTGGAGAAGGATAGCTCCAAAATGTAACAACCCAAAATAAACATGTAATTAATTAGATTAATCAAGCAATTTATAATCAACATGCAATTATCAACTAATTAACATCAAAGTTCAAAACTATAAGTAGAGACACTTATTTGTGATTTCAGTTGAAGTCTGTTAACTGCAACAAGGTTTTGGGGACGACTCTCCACCCAAGCGTAGGCTCAATTGCACAAAATCTTGCTACAATTGGCCACCCCCGAACCCTCAATCAACGTACTGCTGCCAGGGTATCCTTTGTCTCACAACACTATTCTCCCAAGAGAATGGATGGTGGAATCATGGAACGATGGGATGCCTCTCATCTTCCTCCCCATCTATTAAATAGAACAAACATTGGAAGGGGAACCACATGCACACACTCCATGTGTCAACATGCAACTTTATTGCTTTCTTGTTTTATTATTTTGTTTTTACTTTTTGATAACTTTACTGATTTTTACTGCTTTCTTGTTTTATTTCTTATTTATATTTATTTAGAGCATGTAATTAAATATTATTATATTATTATTAATTATTTATTATTAAGGGACATTACATACTCCCTCACTTTAAGGAACTTCGTCCCAAAGTTAAGTTTTTATTATTATTTATTATTAAGGGACATTACACAAAACCTAATAGTGTTAAGTTTAGTTACAAAACCCAGATACTCTCCGTGGAATAATAGAATGACCGGTCATGAAACTCAACGAAGAGTGGGTTGGTTACCCTTAACCGCTCAGTTGGAATTTGAGCCATCGGATCAAGCGGTGGAAGGATGAAGGGTAGATCCATGGCCAAGTTTCCAGTGCAATCAGTGAACAATTAATGAAGAAAGTATTGCAGTTAGGTTGAGAGACTTTTAAATAACCCTTTGGGAATTTAACTTAAGTTTTATAATTTAACTAACTCATGAAACGCTTACCTCTAAGAGACTCTTGACACAAAAATACCTTTGTGTTGTTTGCAAATCTATAAACATATATTATAGATAAGAAATGAGGAAGGTCAGATTATTAAAAAAAAATACACATGTTAACACCTAAGGATATATGCTTAAGTAACTTGGCAGTATAATATAAAACTAAAAAAAATAAACATTATGAGTTATGTGAATTCTTTTCTTTTTGGAACATGTGGCAAGTGGTATCGGAGGCACGTTGCAATACTGTGGCCTATTTGGGAAATTAAATAATGAATATATATTGTGTTCATAGAGAAGGCACAATGAGGAGAGGAGTTGGAACTACACAACCATTAAGGCCATCTGTAGAATCTGGCCCTATACCAATTTCGATAGCTAATCCAAAAATGTGGGTCCAATTGGGAGGAGAATACCAAAACCCCACCATTATGCTGTTAAAAAAAATTCAACAACTAAGGGCTGAGATGGCTCATCTACGGGCTGAGAACGAGAGGCTAATGCGAGACCACCAACGAATTCTAAAAAGCCTCTTTTATCGGCATAATCATAGGAACTCCATAACAAGCCCTGGGAATGAAGACATGGATGAGGAGGAAAGGAAGAGAGATGAAAATATGCTAGTGGGGAGCTATACTCAGAAAAAAAAAGGGGGATAAAGGTGAAAATGAGGAAGAATATGATAATGCCTCAGACCATAAGAAAAACATGAAACATAAAACAGAACTGAAAGGGGAATTCAAGAAAATTAAACCCCCAACCTTTGATGGAGAAATAGAAGAAATCGTTGAAGCTTGGCAAATTAATATGAACAAATATTTTCAGATTTATGAGTATGATGATAACTTAAAGGCAAGACTAGTGATTTACCAGCTTTAGGGAACGAACACTATGTGGTGGGAAGAGCTTAAAGTTGTTCATGCGATTGATGAGAAAGGTGTGACATGGGATAATTTCAGAAGTATTTCAAGGAAAAGTACTTGACTAAGTAATTCTATGATGATAAGGCAAATGAATTCCACAACCTCTATTTGGGGAAACTTTCTATCTATGAATTCATGACTAAGTTCACATCCTTATTGAGATACGTGCCTTACATATGTGAGGAAAATGCGATGGTAAAACATTTTATGGGAAACTTACCATCATTTATGAAGGAACACTTTGAATTTGATAATCCTAAAACTATGGATGAGGTCATTAGGGAGGCATGGATATGCTATCAACAGATGAAGAAAAATGGGGAGGGAAATAAGAGTTGGTTAAATAAGAAAGGACAAAAAAACCCCAGAGTATTAAAAATACAAAAATTGGAAACACCAAAAATCTACATAAGAGATAGCATAATAGACCTCCTAGAAAGAATCAACAGAAATTCATATTACAAAATGAACCTATACAAGGAGAATTGTCTAGTAAACCAGAGGTCAGTCAATCATAGAGACCTCCATTATAGTGTCAGGGTTGTGGGGAGCCTCATTATTACAAAAAATGTCCCCACCACACCAGAACGAAGAAGATTGCTAATATTCAGGAGGCTTCTACAATTGGTGAGGTGGCTAGAAGTATACCTAAAATTAGCTCTACTTTGGACAATCATCAAACAGAATACCAACCTAATATGATTGAATTTGGAGGTAAGATGTATAACCATGATGTGTCTATTTTGACAGATCCAGGATCAAGCTTAAGTTATATCAGTGCTAAGATAGAAAAAATGTGTCATCTACAGACCTGTAAATTTAAAAATCCTTGGTTGGTGCAGTTGGCCACTAGGGGAAAAAGAAGAGTGTCAGCAAAAGTAGATAATTGTCCTATTGAGATAGTAGGCCAACAAATTAGTGTAAATATGAATGTGTTACCCATAGGGTCTTACAATATATTAATTGACATGGACTAGTTAGAAGAGCATTGGTCCTTAGTGAACTGCAAAGACCAAACCAACATTTATCTCACTAAAGAGGGTGCCAGACGAGAGATTCAAGGGGTGAGGAGACCCATAAAGTTGTGACCAATTACCACTTCCCAGCTAGGAAAATGTATTAGGAAATGATGCCAAACCTATGTTGTTCAAGTAAGATATACCAATTCAAAAGATAAGAAAACCACCTTAGAAATTTTTCCAGTTATTCAAGATTCTGCTGATGTGTTTTTGGAAGAAATTTTGGGGATACCTCCTAAGCAAGACATATAATTTACCATAGAATTAATTCTAGGGGTTTCACCTTTGTCAAAAACCCCTTATCAAATGAGCATATCTGAACTAACTGAGCTAAAGATGTAGCTACAAGAACTACTTGATAAGGGATACATTCGCCCAAGTGTAACACCTTGGGGAGCCCCTATGTTGTTTGTTAAGAAGAAGGATAATACTCTGAGACTTTGCATTGACTACAGACAACTTAAAAAGTTGACCATTAAGAACAAATATCCATTGCCAAGAATTGATGATTTATTTTATCAAGTCAAGGGTGCTACGATATTTTCTAAGATCGATTTGCGATTAGGTTATCATAAGATAAGGATAAAGGAATAATACATTCCTAAGACAAATTTTAGAACTCGTTATGGTCATTACGAGTTTGTGGTTATGCCCGTTGGGATTACCAATGCCCCGACAACATTCATGAGCTTTATGAATGGTATTTTCCTCCCTTATCTTGATAAATTTTTCCTAATTTTTATTAATGATATTCTGATATATTGAAGGAATCTGGAAGAGCATAAGAAACATCTACATATAGTCTTACAAATGCTACGAGAACACCAATTTTAGGCCAAATACAGTGGGTGTGACTTTATAAGGATCATATACAATACATAGGACATATAATTTTTGTATAAGGGATAGTTGTTGACCTTGAGAAAATCAAAAGTATCATGGAGTGGCTTGTTCCTAATAACGTTGTTGATATTCTATATTTTATGGGTTTAGCACGATATTACCATCATTTTATTGAGGGATTTTATAGAATGGCTTATCTTATAAATTCGTTGCAGAAGAAAGGAAAATTTTTCAAATGGACAACTCACTACCAACATAGCTTTGAACAATTGAAACATCTACTGACCACAACCCTAGTATTAAAGATTGTAGACCCAGAGAAGGAGTTCGTTGTCTACATTGATGCATTTCAAGAAGGAGTGGGAGGAGTATTGATGCAAGAGGGAAAGGTAATCACCTATGAATCCATAAAATTAAAAGAGCATGAACATAGATACTTTGCTTACGACCTAGATTTAATTGTGGTGGTACATGCCTTGAAGGTATGGAGACATTATTTATTGGGTAAATTTTTTGTGTTGATGAATGACCATAACAATCTAACTAGTTTCTTTAAGAAACCTAACCTCAACGCACGACAAGCCAGATGAACAACCTTTCTTAGTGAATTTGACTTTGATATTAGACATTTAAAAGGAAGAGAAAATCATGTGGCTGATGTATTAAGTAGGAAATCACATCATATATATGAAATATCCTATAATCAAGTGGAATTTATTTTTTCATAATGATTAAAGGAGTCGTGGTTAAAAATCTAGAATATATGTTTTTATGGAAACAAACTAAACAAATAAACAACTATGAATATCAAACTGGGTATGGCATAAATAAAGACAATGGATTGAATTTTTGGGGAAGGATATGTGTCCCTAGTCAAATGATTTTTAGGCAATTAATATTGGATGAATTTCATAGAAGTCCTTATGTTGACCATCTCAAATATCAAAAATTATTTTATGCCATAAAAAATGATTATTTTTTGCCCGAAATGAGGAAGGACATCATTGAATATTGAGCTAACTGTTTGGAGTGTCAACAAGTTAAGGTTGAACATCAACATCCAGTCGGTTTTCTCCACTCACTATCCATTCTGAAGTGGAAATGGGAAGTTATTATGTTAGATTTTATAACAGGTTTGCCTAAGACTAAGAAACAAAATGACTCAATCATGGTGGTGGCAGATAAAATGAGTAAGGTAGCCCATTTCATCCATATTCAATCTACATACAAAATTGTGCAAATTGCAGACATATTTATGCGATAAATCTTCAGGTTACATGGCATGCCGAAGGTGATGATTTCTAATAGAGATGCGAAGTTCACATCAACATTTTGGAAAACTCTTTTTACTAGTTTGGGCACATAGGTTCAATTTAGGAACGCATATCACCCATAGACAAATGGGTAGATCAAGTAGGTAAACTAGGTACTAGAGGACACATTAAGAATGTATGTATTGCAACAAGTGACTACATAAAGATGAGTCCTTTCAAAGTCTTATATGGAAGGAGGTGCAAAACATCGGTTAACTAGAACAACCTTGAAGATAAGTTAGTATTAGGACCTGACATACCAGCAAAATTGGAAGAAAACGTGAAAAAAGTTCAACAGAACTTGAAAGCATCCCAAGATAGACATAAACCATATACATATAAGAAAAGGACATATAAATAATTTCGGGTGGGAGACCATGTATATGTTCGAGTGAAACCCAAGAAAATCACTCTACGATGGGGTGGATGTAAAAATTTAGCCCCTCGATATTGTGAAGCATTCCAAATGGAAGGAATTAGACCTGTTGCGTATCAGCTTGCATTACCTAGCCATATGCAAGTCCATAATGCGTTTCACGTATCTTTGTTAAAGGAAAATGTGTATGGCTCTAGACATATTATTAACTGGTAAGATGTGCAGGTAAAGATCTAATATATATTTTTTGTTAATTAATAATGTTTGTTGAATATTAGTGTAAATTAATGATAATTTTATGATGCAGAACATGTCAAATTGAATAGAGAGTTCCTGGTAGAGCCTCTTTGTATTCTCGATCAGAGAGAAACAATGTTACATAGGTGAGTTATCACCTAGGTTAAAGTGCAGTGAAGACACTTTAGCCCGAAAGAGGCCACCTATGAAGATGAAATCTTTATGCGGGAAGCATACTCTGACCTATTCCAAGGGCAAGAATGAACAATGAGGATGGTGTTTTGCACAAGGGGGAGGAGATGTAACACCCCCTAATTGCGTAAATATTTGTCATTTACTTTTTACTGTGCAATAATTGGTAAATTCTAGACTAGGTGAAAGTCTAGTAAATGAACTTTAGATGTTAAAGTTTATTTTAATTTTGATTTTAAAAAAAAATGTTATTCTAAGTCATTGAATTACAGGAGAAGACCCTAAAAATAAAATCTTTAATTTACAAGTAGTTAAGACAATTACTTCATCCTCCCTTAAAGATTAAAACATCTCAATTTTGGGAAAAATCCAAGAGAGGCAAGAGAAGGAAGAGATACCTAAGGCAACTGAAAGGAGAGAAGAAAAACTTGGACGGGTAGCTGCCAAGGTGAAGCAGGTGCACTTCTAAAGAGTGTTCTTAAGTTTGACAAGAGCTAGTGGAAGTCCTGAAACCTAAAAGTTATGGACTAGACTGAAAGTCTTGAGGCCCAATAACATATCAATTAATTATTCTAGAAATTATGGAGGCTCAGGGGGGTGGGGGGGCGGCATACTTGGACATAATTTCCGATATCACTAGTTGGGTGGTGGAGTCTTCTTCCCAGTTTAATTTACTGACTGGATGAATTAGTGTAAATAAGTGCAACTATTTTCCAGAACTTATTCAAGTTCAATAAATGTTGAAGGATAAATATTTCTTTTATGGAATGTATATGGATACTTGTAGGAAGCAGAGGTCTTCTGTAAATTTTTCTTTCTATCTTTATGATCAATACATTCCTTATGATTATGTGTAAATAATAAACATTGTGATTAAAGAAAAGGGTGTGCCCTCTGTACTAAAAGATCTTCCAATATATATTTTATTTTTCTTTTTATATGGAATGAGAAAGAAATATTTACATAGTATCGAAAAAATATAAAAAGCAAGAAAAACAAGCGACCCAGTAATTACAGCTAGAAGGAATAGGGAACTTGCCCGAGAATTCTAGAAGGAATAGGGAACTTGCCCGAGAATTTAAAGTTTTTTTAAGACACTGATAAATGATAGAAACAGTAAGAGGGTATTGGTTAAACCCCATACAAACAAACTGAGAGTCATTCGAGGATTAGTCTAGATCCCTATAGATGCTATGACCTTGTACCATATGGGCAGAGAGTAGGTCCCAAAAATTTAAGGTCCCTCTTTTCTATTGGGCATGGTAAACATTAAAATAGGAAATGTAAAGAACAAAAATTATGTTCTCGAACTTTACTAGTTAATAGGTGCCATTATTAAAAATTATAACGAAAAAAACTACGCGTAAACAATATCGTTATATAATCTAGAATCTATACATGGAAGAATATATACATGAACGTAAAACATCGAGCAAAGCCACATAATTATATATGCTCATAACAAGAACTACATTCATTTGAAACACCTATACATGTAAATGGTAAATAAACAAATAGGTTGTTGCACAACAAGAACGCTTTGAGCTCTTTCTAGGAAAGAAAGTGTAGTACTGGAATTATAGACACATGAGACTAGGAAAAGGAGCATGTGAAACTCAAACATAAATTAATATAAATTCTTGAACGATAGTAGTAAGGCGGTAATTCTTAGGATAAATTGTAACTCAACTTATTGGAAGTGTTGCACAATTTATGTTACAGAGGCATCACGACCATTTTATACATGAGTATATCAACAACAAATTTGACCTGAACCCTTGGTTTGGGTTAAACCAAATTGTTCTTCCTTCTCATCCACATAAGAGACATGGAAATTTCTAATACAAGTTAATACCCAAGAACCTAGGAAGCATTGCCGGAAAGGTACAAAATAATTTTGGAAACCCTGTGTTGAAACAAGAAAGCTTATAAGCATAACCTAGAGAAACAAAAATTTAAGTAAGTCCAACTGTGAGCTCAATAGAGAAGAAACCCTAAAGAATGATAAAGCTAAAGGAATCTCAACCTACATAAAGCCAGAAAACATGAGGTAGTTACACCCTTAGACCAAAGAAAGAAAGAAAAAATATAGAAAGGAGGGTTGGCGTAGAGGGTTAATACCTGCTAAAAAGTGAGAGAGTGCTCACTGCTGACTCACTGGGAGCAAAACATCACTTTCATTAGAAATTTGTATGAAACTAGGGTTTTTAAAAGAAATGAACTTGATTCAAGGGGGTTTTCTTACCTATGCATATGGTCTCTTTTATCTTAACCAACCGGAAGAGAAGAAGAACCCTGTCACTAATTATAGAATGATATTAAATTTCTATGAAACTGTAGAAATAATAAGATACGATCTAAAGTCAAAGTGGAATGATATGATTTTGTAAGCAAACATGTGAACGTAGGTTGGAGGAGTATAGCTCCAAACGCTAGTAGTGTTAAGAACGTGGATACCCTCAACGAAACAACATAATGACCATTCAGGAAACTCGGCAGAGAGTGGGTTGTTTACCCTTAAACACTCAGTTGAAATATGAGTCGTCGGATCAAGTAGTGGAAGGATGAAGGGTATATCCATGGCCAAGTGTCCAATGTAACTGATGAGCAATTAATGAAGAAAGTATTGTAGGCAAGTCGAGAGACTTCCAAATAACCCTTCGGCAATTTAACTTAAGTTCTATAGTTTAACTAGCACATGAGATGCTTACCTCTAAGAGACACAAACAAAGAAATACCTTTGTGTTGTTCGCAAATCTATAAACATATATTATAGATAAGAAATTAAGAAGGTCGGATTATTAAAAAAACAAAAAGACACATGTTAACCCCAAGGATATATGCTTAAGTAATTTGGGAAAAAAGAAAGAAAGACGTTATGAGTTATGTGAATTCTTTTATTTTTGTGTAGCATGTGACAAAGAGACTTGCATCTCAAGATATTTGATCCCTCCTAATAAATCCAAAATTAAGATGAATCTAAGCTGATTTATTTCACCACATATATGTAAATATTAATAAATTATTCATTTTTTTACACCTTAAATTTTTAAAGATACTAAACTTGATTTTACTTTACTTTTATAATTTTACTTTCAAAAACTAATATAATCACATTTAATTAAAATTTTTCTTACCTTTGATGTATAAAATCCATATATTCAAAACCATACATAAATTAAAATGTCTCACTCATGAACCTTTCTATATTATCTAAAGCAAAAATTTAATATTAATCTAAAATATATATAATTTCATCCCAATATATAGCTTTTATATTATCATTTAAAACTATATACAATGATATATCAAATATCTTTCTCAATTATATTTTAAATAATCAAATTCAAAAACGTTTACTTATATGTAACTCCTTTAAATTAACTAAAATATCTTTCTCAATTATATTTTAAATAATCAAATTCAAAAACGTTTACTTATATGTAACTCCTTTAAATTAACTAAAATATAGTTACTATAAATATTATCCTAAATAAATGTGCCATCTTTACTTCATTGTATTTCTTCAATAATAATAAATAACAATAGCATTATAAAGTATCAAACTAATATAATGATATTTTTTCTTCAATATAATAAATAATAATACCATTATAAAGTATCCAATTGATATATGAGATCCATTTTTTTATAAAATTGGAGACTCATTTAAGTATATGAATTTGATTGTATTTAAAGATATCGTATTATTATGATTTATTTTATACAATTAAAAGTAATGTATTTTAATTTATTTAATAATAAATTATAATAATATGTATTTCAAGATTTAGAATCTTATAAAAGTAATAGGTACTGAATGCTTTGATAAAATCTAATTTTTTTAATGGAAATAGAATAAAATATAATGGAATATGTAGAATTCAGATTATATATATATTTGTTTAAGTTTATATATAATAATAAACTAAAGATAACATTTTGATGTTAAAGTCTACCCATTTCATTTTCATGATAAGATTGGAATAATATATAGTGGGAGACTTGAATACTATAATGAAATTAGAAGAAAATGTTAAAGTCTACCCATTTCAGTTTCATGATAAGATTGAAATAATATATAGTGGGAGACTTGAATATTATAATGAAATTAGAAGAAAATGCAGTGAAAGAATTAATATCTTAATTAAATTTAAGAATAAGATTATAATAAAATGTAATAAAGTATTTGAATATTTTAGAATCTTTTACTTTTTTAAGTACTTGAATGTTTTATAAAATCTATTTTTTTTTTAATAATGAAAGTAGAATAAAACAAAATGGAATACTGAAAGTTTAGCCATTTCCCTTTCAAAATGAGATTGGCATAAAATGTAGTAAAAGACTTCAATATTATAATGAAATTAGAAAATCATTTCCCTTTCACGATGAGATTGACATAAAATGTAGTGAAAGACTTCGATTATATAATGAAAAAAAAATTGTATCGGACGTTATTTTGGGTATTTGGGACGGTATGTTGATGTCTTTTGATGCAACCATGATCCCTTTCTTGCAAGGGGGATCATACCCTTTTTAGAAAATAGAAAAAATGTAATGAAAGATTTAATACTTAATTCATTTATATAATTATAAAAAAGTACTTGAATATTTAGAATTTTATTAAAATGAAATAAGTACTTAAATGTTTGTAACATCTATTCTTTTGAACATGATCAATTCTTTAACAAGAAGTAAAATAAAAATATAATTATATTAAATATATATATATATATATAAAATATATATATATATTATATATATATATAACTAGACATAGCATTTTCATGTTAAAGTTTAGCCATTTTCTTTCCATGATGAAATTGAAATAAAATGCTATTTCCCTTTCAAGATGAGATTGAAATAAAATATTGCAGAAGAATTGAATATTATAATGAAATTAGAAAAAAATATAGTGAAAAATTTAAAATAGTGGAAGCTTTGAATGCTATAATGAAATTAGAAGAAACCTTAGTAAAAGATTTAAAGTAGTGGAAGACTTGAATATTATAATGAAATTAGAAGAAAATATGGTGAAAGACTTAAAAGCAGTGAAAGCCTTGAACACTATAATCAAATTAGAAGAAACCTTAGTAAAAGACTTCAAGCAGTGGAAGACTTGAATATTATAATAAAATTAGAAAAAAA
>APFE030442517.1:0-16715 GCA_000404065.3 Pinus taeda | reverse complement strand
TATAAACTTACAGACGGAGCCTGAAGTCAAGCCAGCTAGCCTTCGAACTGCATTTGCTATGCAAGTGCAAAGTAGATCAATGCTACTTCAGTCTATCTCTGGGTTTTGTTTATAAATTGAAAAATCAATCTGCAAAAAATCTAATTGCCCTAAGTGGTGGCTCTAGTAACCTCCTTAGATCAACCCCTATGATTTATATTTACTGAACATCACTTACTCGGCATAAATCCCTGAACTGAATTGCAAATTGTGAGCAAAGACTAGACAGAAGCCTCGCACTGGTACCATTGCACCCTCCCTTCAAGGGAATCTGTATTTATCGCACTTCCCGTGTGTAGTAGGTGAGATGCATACTGGATTCCCTAGATTCCCTTTCCGAAGGAACAACACTTCTGCACTTCTGCATTTTGGCTGTTCCTTCCAAAGGAACATCGTTTTCGGATTTTTACTGTTCCTTTCAAAGGAACAACATTTTTACATTTTTTGTTGTTCCTCTTAGGGAACAACACTTTTTCACGTGCATTTTTTCACTTTGCTTTTTGGTGTGCATTTCCTTTGTTGTTCCCTACACGAAACAACACTTTTTTGAGTGTTTTTGTTATTCCTTCAAAGGAACAACACTTTGGGAGTATTTTTGAGAGTAACTCTTCCTTCCTCTTGTGGGATTATTCCTAGTTCATCTCAATCACATTTTACTAATTCTCTTTCATGGCATGAAGTACACTACTTTTATGAGGACAATAATTATGGATTCTTTTGAAGCAAGTTAATATCATTCATGTTATGATTTTTAATAGGATAGCTCCTTGATGATAGATTCTTTTCAAAAGGGACACAATTATTTATATACTACTTTAGTGCATTATTTTCTGTTGAACATGATATTGATTGATTATCTTAATACCATGCTGGTTCCACCCTTCCTAGTTATAATCCTTTCTGTCTGTAATAAATGAGATTATGGGTATATTTTTTTCTATTGACATGTTCAACTTCTTCCACCATACATACTCTTAAGGAGTACTGAGCCTCCCTCTTTTTATCATAAAAATGTGTAATAACATCAAAATTTTGTTCGCAGATGGAGGATAAGGAGTCTCATTACGAGCCAACCTACCATGTTCATAAGGCTGTAACAAAGTGGCATTCCCATTATGGCCACCACACTAAGATTATGATCCATTAGATAGCCAAATTATCCTTGGAACATGAGGTCTCATCACGAGCCGACCTGATCACTTTTGCTACATCCTAGTGAATGGAAGTATGGTTATCTAGTTACCACGCCAGCACACTGATCTCTTCTGTAGAACAGCACTGGAACTCTCCATTTATAAATTGAGGATCCTGGCTCATACAGGTTAAAAAGAAACCTTGCCGAGGCTATGGACGCCTGCTGGAAGCAGAGGCTCTGCTTATGGTATTGAAGTTATATCTTTTCGTCAATTATTACTATAATACCCTTTTCTTATTTTTTCTTTTTATCAGAGAAGTTATTTCTTTAATTTTTTCCCTGTTTTGAACCTTTATGCATGAGAAATTGTTTTTAGATCAATCACATCATTTTCAGCTAGAATATTGTCAGCAAAGTATCTTTTTGGCATATTGCTGTCATTTTTCTTTTTCGCATAACTTATCATCAATCCAAAGCATCCTTTCTCTTATTTATAACTATCTTTACACACTCAACTCTCATTATGGAGCTATAAAAAGGCTTTCTTTCACCTCTAGTTACCTCACATTAATATGTCAATCTGGGAATGTTTTGCTATTTCAAAGAGTGTCTCAGTCTGAGGCTATCATTTGCTAGAGTAATGCTCGTAGCACAGTGTTTGAGAATACAAGAGTAAATGGATGCTTGTTTATAGCTTAACTATGTCAAAATACTAAATCACATGTTCAGAACATTAAACAATTTATCAGTCAAGGGTTCGGTAGCAATAACCCATCCCTTTAGAAACTGATGGAAAAGAAATCAGAGAACAGATCGGGGGTCTGGGAGCTGAACAGTAGGTGCCAATGCTCACTACAGCCTAAAATCATCCTTCACACCAACAAGAAATGGAACGGCAGATAAGAAATGGAATGGCAAAGAAATCGAACAACAATGAAATGGAATAGCAACCTTGAAATGGAACGACAATTCTAAAATGGAACATCAATTCGGAAATGGAACAACAATTAAGGAATAGAGCAGTAACTAAGTCTAACAAGCCGTAAATCTATCAAAGCACTTGCATTAGTCATAACAAAACATCAATCCTTCACTCTTAAAGATGTACACACAAATGGAACATCACTGCTTACGGATACATGATGGAACAACATTGAAAACCATATAAACGCAACATGCTCAAATAGTAATCTGATTCAGTTGTTACGTTGATTAGAAAGAATACGATTGCATCTCAAGATAGAACAACAGTATTTAAGAATCCAATAATCACATAGAACAGAGCTTCCAAGATGAATTTTGTAATGTTAAGGCACAATCGCATAACACAAAACTCTGTAATTGAACAACAGTATCCTGTAGAAACTAGCCGTATTATATCAACACCTAAAGGAACAATAATATGATGCAGTGTTAATACAACACTTTTGTTTTCAAAAACATTAATGGATTAAACACGACAGAGCATGTGACATAAACTTTATAAAACATGTCAAATTACCAGACCACGTTGATAAGCAAACCACACAAAAACCACGTGTAATGGTACAAGAGCAAGTGTCCTCCAGGGTCAGGCCCTTAGCCGCCAGGGGTACACCACTTGAAGTTATTCCAGGCTCAAAGATAAAAGAGTAACCAAGTCTGTATTAATGCATTAAGTAAATTACAGTAGAGCAAATCTTAATAGGACATAATGATCAAAGTTTTGATATTTTTAAAAGAAATTACATAGAAGCATAACCCCCCTTTAGCTAACAATGTTTCCCCTTTTATAAGGGTGACGATGGATATATCTATATGCAGAAATAGATAAAACAACGATCCCTCAGGATCAAGGATCCCGAGGGATTCACAGAATTGTTATTCCTGAGTCATTTCTTCTCTTTCTTGCGCCGAGCTGATATCTCCACTTCCTTTCCCGGTCTAATCTGTTTTGATCTGGTTTGCATGTGGTCTCCCATCGAAGGGACAACAGTTAACCCATATTTGTCTTTTCCTTTAGAACGGCCACTTTTCGTTTTTCCTCCCTCCTGCACATGGAAATGACAATTGTCATCATTCTTTGTTTTTCATATTAATCTCACATGTTTTGTTATAATTCTTTATCGTTTATAAGTTTATGATGCAAAAAGGCTTATAAGTCCTAACGAAAAGATACTGAAATAACCATCAAAACATACCTTCTTTGGTACTCCACACTCATTATAACCATAACTCCCACCATCCTATCATTGATATCTGTACTCTACTTCATTTACTGTTGTATTCTTCATTCCCTTGCCTTGTTGTCAGCACAACACCTTTCATATGCTTTATGGTCATGGAATCCCTTTTCCAATTAGAGGGGGGAATGCATGCAATATGGGATAGCATGCGATATAATTACGACACTCTGCCATAATTTGTTGATTTGACAAAATATTAGTATTTCATGTATACAAAAGTTTTTTCTAATTGAAATTTTTGCATGCATCTTATCTGTTGTTATTCAAAACTGACACTATAGATTCAAGGACATTGTATGCAAAATAATGATTCGTTTACAGGAGAACAACAAGTATGGGGAGAAACTCTATTCACAACATGACCACATTATCACTACTACCAGAAGAGGCTCGAACAACTCACGAACGCGAACAATTCTTCAGACATGATGTGCTTACCTAGATTCCACCTTTTGCATCACTTTCAACACCAACTCTGCCTACATCAACTTCAACAAATGCCAGTACATATATGCCATTCCACATTTTTCCTTTTGGAGGTAAACCTTGAGGTAAAATAGCATAATTTTCTTATTTATTACAAATTTAGGGGAATTTCATGAAAATCCATTTTGAGCATTATTTATCATCTTTCATTCCACATCTTTACCACTTCCCATTTTTTAGTGGCATATCATCTTTTAGTTTGGGAGAGTATTGCTATCATTCATTTCTTTCTTATGACCATGTCATTCATATTCTTTATCATCCATTGTTATTCTTATTCATTCTCAACCCCTCCCTTATTCCATGTTGTTTTACACCAAGCATAGAATTCGACAGATGGTAGCAACCACCTCTATTTTTTTTTTTTTTTTTTTTTTTTTTTTTCTAGCATTGCATGAGCACATGCTCATTCTTCAGAGAGGGGGAGGAATTGCTACACATGATGGATGCTTTCTACTTTCTTTCTCATTTAAGGCATACAATTTCATTTTTATAGAGTGCAAAAATTGATTTCCATAATACTTTTAAAACTATGAACTCAATTCTTGTGATTTCTGGAAAACACAGAGGTACCATTAAAATATACAAACCCAGACAATTTCAAATTATATTAGTTTGTAATATTTCGGAAATCATACACTATCACCTACAACCATTTTGTTTATATCTCATGATCCGTGCATCAAAACGATCTGATTTTTGGATCATAGAAGCATTCATATATTATAAATTTACTTGCAATATTTCAACAAAATTTGGTTTGTAGTTTTTGGGGAAATGGTTAATGAAGGTTGCTATCACTTATATCATATTTGACTACAACTTCATATGCACATAACTTGAACGTCAATGTAAAAATTGTTATGCCTTCATCAAGATTGCTAAAATTGAATATTCATTAATTAAGGAAGAATTCATTTGTTCTATCCATTTCATGAGCTGGGATGAACACATTTTTTATTGCTTGGTTAACACATGGGTTTTGTCTTTGGGTTGCATGAAGACATGTAATATATTCGGTTTTTTGTTGCATGAGGACATGCAATATATTCAGTGTGGGGGTGTGTTGGGCCATTAATATGCCATTATTATTATCACTTTTGAATGTTTATTCCACCCATTTCTACCATTCTTCAACACGTCATTTATCATAATTTATCATATAATTCTATTTTATAATGATTTATGCTCTTATGGATAAATATTATTTATTCTCCTTTATTTTTAATAAATTGATGATTATGCATGATTTTATCAATGATGATTTATTAAAAAATTGGTTGTAACATTACTCATCATATTTAGCCTCTGAGATATTTTCCAAATTGAAGATTTGATCATTAAATATTCCAACTCAGAAATTCGCTGGAATAAGAAGTGACAATTTTGTGGTTGAGCTTCTAGGCAAATGAAGAAGAATCTGGAAAATTTGGAACATGATTTTTGTCTAGAACGGACCAAATTAACCTTATTAAAGAACACTTTGCCCAAATTTAGCTTGTGTTGAGAGAAACACAGGGCTCTTTGAGCATGATTTTCTCATATTTGTTGTTGTGGTCGTACTCCAAATCTCAGCTGCAAAGCCAAATTTGCCTTGCTTTTGTTGAAAGATGGATGGAAATATATTTTCTTGTTGATCAATTGGTTAGAAAAAATCCAATATTGTTATGAGAGATCATATTTACTATTTGATTTCTCCTCTTTTTTATTATAAAAGGAGAGAATGTATTATGTATGGGGAGAGGATGGCTGAGAGATGGAGAAATTTCTTGTTGTAATTATACAATTCCTCATCGACTCTCCTTGATTAAACAAAGATCGACTATTTGTAAACACTGTTATGCATGATTAATACAAGAACGTGTTGCCATTTAACTTCTTAGTTCTATAGTAGCTTAGTGGTGTTTCATCGATGGTTGAGGGCCCAGCCCTAGTGGATCGATCCGCTTGTTTGTATCTCTACCTTTTCATTATTGTTGTGAGATAGTTCATATTTGCTTTTATTACAGTTTGAAAGTTAATCGGTTTGTTGTTTAATTTCTTTGATATCAGTGTGTTATATTAACGAATCATGTTGTTGTTCTTTTATTATTTAAGAAGAATCTCAACACTATATAGTTTATCTTGTTAATGCCTTAATAGAGCTTCGTTGTTCTATTTCAATTATGGTTTCATTCCACTTGTTGTTCTGTTTGATTGATATTCATTAGAGATTGTTGTTCAATGGGATTGGTTATTCAATTCCATTAATTAGAGTTTGTTGTTCAGATGTATTAAATAGGATTCATCGTTTAATTCCTTTAATTACAGTTTGCTATCCATTTACTTTTTTGTTCATTTCTGTTGATTAATTGCAAAGAGTTTTCTTTCAAAGCGTTTTCCTAGTTTACTTTCAATAGCAACTTTAATTCAATTTCTATTTCCTTTTAATTTCTTTAAAGCAGGACTGTCAACTGCAGAGAACATTGGTTATTGCTTCCTCGTTCCCAGATTGATTGTCTTGTTCCAATTTGATTTCAATTGCATCAATCTCTAGAGGAATGAGTTATTGCTATTGTATCCTTGATTGATGGCTGTTTGAGTGAATGATTTAGTTCAAAACATTTCAGTTTCTTACTGTTCCAATTATATTTTGTTTCCAGCATTCATTTACTTTTGGATTTTAAGCACTACACTACAAAACATTACTCTTGAGTAAGTAGCCACCTCAGACTGAGTACACTCTTGAGATAAAAAGTCATCCCTGGGTTGACAATTAATGTGAAGATAATTAGGAGTTAAAAAGACACCTTTTATCACTCAACAACCATCGAGGATCACTGAGAGGGCATTGATGAGTAGCTCTTTCCACAACCATCTGTGCCTTAATGTTATCTTGTCTGGCTGAGTCAAGCCTATTTTTGTTCCACATGGGTATATGTGGAAAATGTATTTTTGTAAAAATGATGTAAAGAGAAATTCCAAGTGTCATTAGTGGAATTGAAACAATCATATGTAATGTAAATAGTTATGTAATGAAGTTGAAGAGTCATGAGGGTAGTCTGAGAGTCACAAAGGGGAATGTCAAGGGTCACCCCACCCTTTATAATAAATAAAACCTCATAACTCATAGAACAGGCTTTTGGGAGCCAATGTTTTCCTAAGCATTGCTTAGAGAGGGCTTGGACGGAATTGTGACGAGGCATGGCTTCTCCATAGGTGATCCAAAATGGATACTAAACCTTCTAAGTCTAAGTATTTAAAACTATCAGAAAACCCTATCAAAGAGGAAAACGCTAAAGAATTGGCAAAATAGAGTAAATGCCGCTACACCAAAGCCATTAGATCAGACAGATCAACGGTCTAGATATAGTCGGGATATTGTAGTCGGGAGAGGCCAGTGAAGTATATTAGAGACAGACCTATGGAAATCGTGATAGCGATCAGCGCGATTTAATGAGTACCGTTGATCAAGCGCGCAGATCAACAATCCAGATCAACTCGCAATATCACATCGCTATAACACAAAGGAAGGACTTATCAAAGGCCCGAAGACCATGCGATATGCGATTGCAATATATTGCATCACAATATCGCATCACAAAATACAAAGGGGTGATGCCAATGGACCATGAAATAGTGATACGCCGATGCGCCGATAGCTGATAAGGCCAACTGGGGCAATCAACAATCGGAGATTGGGGAAGTCAACTAGCATGTGTAATGAGTGCACCCAACAGGTTTATAAATGTAGCTCTATAACATTTGAGTTCTGATATAAAAGTATTTGTCGAGATTTTTCTATGTATTGATGAATTTCTGTCATAAAACCAAAATACAAAGGGAAATGACCAAAAGTGACAAAGCTGGACCCGAAAGGTTTATAGATGCATCTTTATGTTATTTGGGTTCTATGGTAATTGGGATTTCGGGTGGACTTCAGGCGGTAAACGATATTGGAGAGGCTCCGTCCAATTCCATACACCAAATGACACGTAGCACCCCGTGGGAGAGAGAAAACCACCTTTTCTGGGGAGTAATATTCGTAAAAGTGGTCCACCCGAAATCGTTGTCATCCATTGGATTGGAAGGTTGCAGATGAACAGTGGGCTTGCAACAGTGATATAGCACGGACCCGATAGGGATTATGGATGTAATTGGATATTATTTGAAGTCTGATAGAAAGTGCTTTGTCGGATTTTTCTATGTTTTTTTGTGTATTTCTCTGTGTAAACAGAGAAACGACTTTTCTTGATTTCAGTCGTGCCAGTGGTCCTTTCCGTTACAAACAGGTGGCCACCATACCTTAAGCTTTTTACAATGATTGTTTAACGCTCGAAAGGGAGATGAACGGACAAGGGCCAAGAACCAAAAAGCTTGAGGAGGGAAAATGAACAGACAGGGCCGATATGCTTAGAAGCCATTCAATGGCAGAGGCAGAGGCAGTTACTCAGAGACAGAGAGTTAGAGAAGATGCAACTACGAACAGTGTATCAGAGGCACTAAGAAGGAGAATCTGTGTACTCTTTAAAATCGAGGTTTTCAAGTGAAATCAATATGTAATATCACTGTTGTTGTGTTATAGCTCTCCTTCAGCTCACACTTCTAATATTCCGCTCTTAAAGACTTAATATAGAGGTCGGCACTGAAAGCTAGAGTAGGAGATTTAGCCAGAAAGTTTGGTGAACTCCTTGATTATTTTTTGTGTTGATTTCTGTGACTGTTGTGTTTTTTAACTGCTCATTGTCTATATTATTCGCAATCTTTTCAATCCGTTGCACTAAGTAATATAGGTATTCCTGCACATGAGTTTGTAATACCTTAATATTGATTTAAGATGTCTTTTTTAGATCAAGTGGCATTAGAGCATTTCGTTTTGTTAAGGTTAGACAAGCTTGTGCTAGATTTTGAATGCTAACTATATTAAAGCTTAGACTAGAGAAGGAGAACTTGTTGAGGCTAATCCAGAGATTGGAAGAGTCTATTCTCAGAGGAGAATGGCAGAAGAAACTCCATTGGGATCAAAATCTCAATTTATGGAATGTTTTAAGGTCATGCAAGCCATGGTGGAAGAGATGTATATGGAATTTGAGAAGGGTCGAGGTGAAAGCCCCTCAACACCTAAACTAGACAAAGAAGCAGAGGAACCTTTTTTAGTTGCCCATCCAGAAGGAAAAGGGAAAGGATAAATTCCTTCTCCACCATCTCCTCCATCATCACCTTCATCATCCTCATCATCTTCTTCGCATAAGACTAGCCCTAATAAGAAAAAGAAGAAAACTTCTTTGATTAAATTATATGTGAAGTTTGATTTGACAATTTATGATGGAGAAATCAATGCATAAAAGATAGATAATTGGATAAGACAAATTGATGTATATTGTAGGGTACAGAACATTGATTTAGAAAGGGAGAAGATTCAGTTGGCTAGCCTTCGACTTGGAGGAACTGCACTAGTATGGTGGGAAGTCAAGACACAAGCTGATTTGCAAAAACATGGTAAAATCGTTTCTAGCTGGAATCAATTTGTTTCTGCTATCAAAAAGCAATTCTATCCCTTAGCTTACATGCAGCAAGCAATGATGAGTTGGCAAACCCTTCGCTAGTTGAAGGGTCAGAGTGTACAAAGTTATACTCAGGAATTAAGAAAGAAAGCTTTAACTCTAGGAATATCATTAGACTCCCTTGAGACTTTATTGAAGTATATAGGTGGTCTTCGTAGTTATTTAAAGCATACTATTCTCATGTTTAATCCCACTAGCTTAGATGATGTATCAGTTCAAGCCACACATCTAGAAGCTAGAGGTAAGAATGTAAACCTAGAGGTTGGGGGATCATCTAAATACTCTATAAGCAAGAGTAAGGAAAAGAAGAAACTAAAATGGAAGGAGAGGAAAGCAAACACTGTATAGAAGGATAAACCTTCATGCACTCATTGTAAGAAAGAAGGACATGATGAGGAACACTGCTGGCTTTTGCATCCAGAATGGAGACCTACGAAGTTCGATGGATGGAAGAAAAAGAATGCTACAGCTATTCAACAAGACTTGGGATCAGAGTCAAGCGATGAAACAATGGTTACAGCCATAGGTATTAAAGGTAAGGATTCTAAAGCATCCGCAAGTAATTCTTCACAATCTATTGATAATGAAAGTAATGAGAGGGAAATAAATGAGCTTTTTCATATTAAAGTAATTTCCAAGCATAATAATATTGATACTTTGTTTGATAGTGGATCACAAGTAAATTTGATTTCTGAAACAATTGTAAAGAAGTTGGGATTACAAACAAAACCTCATGAGAAGCCATATCCATTAGGTTGGGTGTGTCGTAAAACAAAGCGACAAGTAAAAAGACAATGTTAACTTAGGTTTGCTATTGGATCAACATTTGTAGATGAGGTTGAGTTAGATATAGTTCCATTGGATATATGTGGTACTGTTTTGGGAAGTCCATACTTGTATGATAGGAAAGCTATTTTCTATAGAGCTGAAAATAAGTATCAACTCACTAAAGATTGAATGTAATATATTGTAACATCTCATAAACTCAAAGGTAACTATTCTCTCATAAACTCAGGATAGATGAAAATAATTGTGAATTCAAGTAAGCAGTTTTTACTCATCATTGTAAAGGAAAAGTATCCATGCATTTGAAGGTTGTGATTCTAAACAGAAAGTTGATTTAGTTAAAGTTGTTTTAGATTATGAGGTTCTATTTCAAGAACCAAAAGGTCTGGCACCCAAGCGAGAAATAGTACATGATATTTGTTTGGGGCAATATGCTCCATTACCTAACATTGGAATGTACAAGTTGTCAGCTTTAGAGAATGCAAAGATAAAGAAGTAGGTACAGGTGTTGCTCGATAAAGGCTTTATACAACCAAGCACATCAGCATGTGGATCTCCAATCATGCTCGTGAGAAAGAAATATGGATCATGGAGAATGTGCATTGGTTATAGAGCACGGAATAAAATAATGATCAAGAATCGTTATCCTCTTCCTCGTATTGATGATCTATTAGATCAATCAAAAGAAGCAATTTACATTTCTAAGTTAGACTTGCGAAGTGGTTATCATTAGGTCAGAGTTGTAGAACAAGATGCATGGAAGGCTACTTTCAAGACAAAGAAAGGACTGTATGAATGGTTGGTTATGCCCTTTGGCTTAACTAATGTGCCTGCTACATTTATGAGAGTTATGAATGATATACTCAAAACTTTTATTGATGATTTTGTAATTGTTTATTTAGATGACTTTCTTGTTTTTAGTAAGACATGGGAAGACCATGTAAAGCATGTAAAGCAGGCTTTAGATGTTTTAAAAAGAGAAAAAATCTATGTAAAGATGTAAAAATGTGAATTTGACATAGCATCTTTAAATTATTTGGGTCATATTGGAGGGGGTGGTGAATTGAAGACAGATCCCTCTAAGGTTGAAGTCATCGTGAACTGGCCTAAACTCAAATTTGCTATAGAGGTTAGGAGTTTCCTAGGGGCAACAAAATACCAGAGAAAGTTTATTGCTAACTTTTCTTTGATTTCAGCTCCATTACATGCTTTAACGGGATTGAAACAGGTGTTTTAGTGGGAAGGGAAATAGCAGAAAGCCTTCAACACCTTAAAAGGGAAAATCAGTACAGCACCAGTACTAGCATTGCCAGATCTTCAACATCCATTTGAGATTGAGACAGATGCCAGTGACTATGCCATGGGAGTAGTGTTGATGCAACACGGAAAACCCATATGCTATCATTCTGAGACATTTACTTCTGTAGTAGTTAATTATCCCACATATGATAAAGAATTGTATGCATTAGTACAAAGTGTGAAAAAGTGGAAGCATTATTTATTTGGTAAGGAAACAATCTAAACACAGATCATCAAACACTTCAATATTTGCACTCACAAACTAAATTACAACAATCAAGACATTATAGGTGGATGGGTTTTCTACAACAATTTCATCTTGTCATCATATATAAGAAGGGCATACACAATAAGGTTGCAGACATGTTATCATGACCAATCATAAATGCATCTACTATACTGAAGCATAACTTAGTAATGCATGAAAGTTACATTGAACAATATACTCGAGATGTAGATTTTAAAGATGTATATGCAACTTTAAGTCATGGCAAGCAAGTAGAAGAATTGGATTATTATGTAAAGGACCAACTCTTATATCATTTCGGAAAGTTATGCATTGCACAAACTGAAAGAGTTAACATAATTCGAGAAGCACATATTTCTCTCATATCAGGTCATTTTGGTGTAAGTTAAACAGCTGCACAATTGCAAATGTTTTGTTATTGGCCAAGAATGCATTAGATAGTTTCTAGATATATCAAAGGGTGTACTATGTGTGCTACAAGCAAGCCCAATAATAGAAAATTAGGCTTGTACACTCCACTTCCAATTCCTTCTCGTCCTTGGGAAAGTGTTTCCATGGAATTTGTTGGGGGATTGCCAAAATCTAGAAAAGGTCATGATTATTTATATCTTATTATGGATAGGTTGAGTAAAATGTGTATTTTGATACCTTGTAACAAGCAGGTTATAGCTGAACAAATAGAAAAGTTGTTCTTTCAGAATTTATGGGTTCATTTTGGTTTACCAAATTCTATTGTATCTGATTGAGATTCTTGATTTCTTGGGAAGTTTTGGTCAAGTTTATGGGACTTGATGGACAGCAAGTTGAAGAAGAGCACACCATTTCATCCACAAACAGATGGTCAGACAAAAGTGGTCAACCGGATAGTGATCCAGTTGCTCCAAGGCTATTGCAGCAAGCATCCCAAGCTTTGGGATGAGCATTTGTGTTATGTGCAACATGCTTACAACCGTGCCAAGCACTCTTCTACTCAGAGATCTCCTTTCGAGACTTGTTTTGGTTTTATACCAAAGTCTCCCTTGGATTTTGTCTTTGGTAAAGACATAACAGTTGATGAACACAGTGATGTGGACAAAGCAACCAAGTTCATTGAACAAATCCAGGAAATTCACCATGCAATACAGGAACAACTGGAAAGAAGTCAAGTCAAGTACAAGGCAAGACATGATAAGCATCGAGTTGAGCATATTTTCCAAGTTGGTGATCAAGTCTGGATGTACATCAGCAAAGAAAGAATGCAAGGTGAAGGTAAGAAGCTAAAACCAATAAGGTATCGACCTTTCAAGATACTTGATTAAATTGGTGAAAATGCTTTTCACCTTGATTTACCAGCTTATATGCAGATATATTCAGTCGTTAATGCAAAAAACTTGAGATTGTATGAACCTTCATTGATTAGAGATCCTAAAGAGCAAAGTTAGTTGCCTTCTATTGGGGATTTGTTGCCTGATTATCTCAATAAGTTATAGGAGGACATAGTTCTGGAAAGTGTTAGAGTCGGTCTAGTAGCCCTCCATCAGCGATCAAAGCTCTTTGCATTTGCATAGGTAGGTGTCTCATCAGTGTCATTTTTTGCATCCCATTAGGCATGCCATAACCCTGATGGAGGAGCTGGTGTCTTTTTCCCCCTCTTGGCATTGCTGGACCAAAGTCATTTCAGTCATTAAACTCTTTCAAGATTGTCTTGTCTTGTCTTGAGGTCAAATTACTAGGTCTAGGGTTTTGGTCAAGTTTGTCTTCAAGGTCATGTCTCTGAAGGTCAATAAATGTTCAGCAAGCCAGAGGGATGATTTTAAAGGTGTTTCTTCACAAATTTCTATCTTGTACAGTTAATTTTCACCTTGGATTTAAAAACTCTGTTTTTAAAGCCAAGGCCATTTTTCAAATTTTTGTAAAAAGTGATGAAATTTCAAAAGAAAAAAACTTCCAAGGACAGCATGTAACCCTGGCTCCCCTGCCAAGATCCCTCAGATGATATCCCTACAAAAAGAATCGAGCGATAGCATTAAATGAGTCAATTTCAGGACAAAGGAAACCAAAAAAGTAAAGTTTTTAAAGTGTCAAAGGAAAAACATTATAAAGTGGGTTTGGGCATGAAATTATTTCAAATCAAAGTTATAAAAGCCCAATCTCCCTCCATTTACCCTTATTATGCATCCAATTCACTTGCAAGAGAGATTGGGTGAGTGATTGAGTGAAAGTTTGAGTGAATTTGGGAGCTGGACAGGCGCGCGACCCGTCAGGCCAAGCACGCGACCCGTTAGAGGCGCGCGACCTGTCAAGCGCCTTCCATAGTGCATTTTTTTTAACGAGCGTGACCCGTCAGAGGCACGCGACCCGTTGGGTGAGGCGCACGACCCGTCGGTGCCCTCCTTTTGAAATCGACTACAAATTCACCCAAGGAGCTATCAAATCGCCGATTTGCCTAAGGGTTTTATGCTATTTGAGAGGTATTCCCCTTGTAATCATTTTTCCCATTCCCTTTTCTTTTCCTTGATATTCCATGTAAATTTCCCTTGCTAAATTGTAAAGAAAACCTAAACCCTACCCCTCTTCCCTAAAAAAAAAACTCAAGCCCTAACCCTACCCCTCATTATGCCCATGTAAACAAATGTATATCATGATGCATATGCAATGATTTTTGCAATATTTTTCCCTTAAATCCCTGTTTTATATATTTATTCCCATTTTCCCTTTAGAAGTACCCCTCCCCTAACATTCCCCTCATGTTCCTCGTCCCCTTGAAACAACATATAAATCAACATTTTACAGGCAGAAACAACAGTACATTTTGGCCACTCTGCTCCTTAAACAATGTCAGAAACTGAAACCTATGAGCAGAGTGATGACCAGGCATCAGCTTCAGAGATTGAGGTACAGAGGAGGCCTCATAAGGGTGGAAAGGGTGGTCATCACAGGAGAGAGGATCCCACCTCTTTGACAGATTTACAAGCTTGTCCTATGGCAGTCTCATGTTTTCAGTACATGTCTTACTATGAGTTTTGCAAGAAGATCTCTCGGATTCAGCACCACAGAGAGTTGGCTCACCTATTTGTTTTACACTTGCATGATGGACATGTCAACCTTGCCGGGGTGGACTTTATTTTGACACCCGAGGTGATTGCACAGGCTACAGGGATACCTAATGTCAGGGAGATATGGAATAAGCGCAAGGTGTTGGACAGTGTTCAGTTTAAGCCTTTTGTTAGACCAGCATTCATGAGACAATTGACAGGTGTGTTTCCATTCAGATTTCTCAGGAGTGAGTATGCTCTCAAGATGAGGCTCATCATGCTCTATTTTACCTGTGAGGGCAGATTTTCACAAATATATTCGTACCATATCCGCATATTGATGCACTTCACATGGGTACGAATGATGAATATCCCTATTTTCTTCTATCAGAACATTGAGAGGATGGTGTCCATGATGCAGAGGAAGAGCCCAGCACAGCAGTATAGGAGGCTTTACCATTATGGTTTGATTCAGTTTGTAGTATTACATCAGTTGGCTCAGCAAGGCATCTCATGGGAGGAGTTCATCTGTCGTGAAATTTTCACATCATCACCCCTGCCACATCCTGAGGTTGTTCACGAGGAGGGAGGACCATCTCAGCAGCATGACATCCCCATCACTAGACATGTTAGCTCCTCACCTTTGGTTACTTATCAGAGAGGCCAGAGGGCCTTATTTGCAGCAGCTCAGCGAGTACTTTCTCCACACCAAGTGGAAGGGGTCTAGCATTCTTCATCAGCACCACAAGTGTTATCTCCACACTAGCTGGAAGGGCCCTCGCTTCCGACAGCAGCATAGGTATCAGAGAGGGGCAAGAAGCCCATGATTGAGGAGGGATTGTTAGGTGATCCAGATATTGACATTATTGATCTTGACGCCTGTTATCCTAGCTCAGAGCTTAAAGATATCCTCCGAGAGAAAAGGACGGAGAATGAGTCACTGCACACGAAATTGTAGATGGCAAAATGGATAATTAACTATTTATAGCAGCGCAAAAAACAGTTGGAGGATGAGCACAAGCTTTATGAGCTGCGGAAGATTCGTGAAGACCGGGAATTGGCTCGTAGGAGACCCGGTGATTTGACACCCATAGATTGAGAATCTATGCTTATTTGGGACAATGCTCATTTGAAAAGGATATTGGCTAAGGCCAACCAAGATAAGAAACTGTTGAGGAACATGAAGAACCATTATTGGCCGTGGATGCACGTGTGCAAAGCAAAGATGAAGGTGCCTCAAAGGCAGTTGACCGAGGCACTAAAACGGAGAAAGAGGCCCGATCCCCTCCATATCTTGGCCGAGGCTTCACTTAAGGACCAAGGCACTAAATAGCCTAGCCACAACACAAATCCCAAGAAATTTTGAGAATTTTGGATAAATTTTGGTTTTTTTAGGCAATTTACAGGTTTTCTCCATTAACGGGTCTCACCCCCCGTGAGACCCTTCATCCCGGCAACTCCATTTTTCAAAAACTCAGCATTTATAGATTTTTCATGCAAATTTACACATGCTCATCAAAGGACTAGAGATTTGGCGAAGTTTTGGGCCTCCAGAAAGTCAAAAAACAAGCAAAAAATGACTTTCTGTCACTTTTTTGAGACACAGAAAGCAGTCTTGGGAGATTGCAAATTTGGAGGGGCAAATGACCACCAAATTCAGAAATTCTAGTTGGGTTGGAAAGTAGACTCATAGACCTTTCCAACAAGCCTACGCTTGCTTTATTTGGACACCTGGAAGTGCCCCAAAAGTGGTCCCAAAGCCACGTGACCCGTCAGGCAGAGGCGCGCGACCCGTCAGGCAAATTTCTCCAAATTTCACTGTACAGCTCAGAAAAACGCAGTTTGACCCTGTTTGACTTTTTGGGGTGGATTATTATCCTATGTGATGTAATTAATGTACTTTTATGACACTTTTACTCTTATGTACCTCTTCTAGAAGAT
>APFE030442514.1:0-10940 GCA_000404065.3 Pinus taeda | reverse complement strand
TCCTCCTCCTCCTCCACCACCGTCACATCAACATCCTCCACCTCCACCTATATCTCCACCACCTTGTACTACAACTCCATCTCCACCACCTCAACCTCCACTCCCACATCCACCTCCTCCTCCTCTTCCTCCACCTCCACCACCTCCATAACCTCCTCCTCCACCTCTACTTCCTCCTCCCGAATCTCTACATCCAACTCCTCCTCCAACACCTCCACCTCTAGCTCAACCTCCTCCACCACCTGTATCTCCTCCTCCACCACCACGTCCTCCTCCTCCTCCGCCTTGTCCACCTCCACCTCCTCTACTTCCACCTCAACCTACACCTTCAACTCATCGACCTCTTCTTCCACTTATAACTCCACCTCCACCGCCTCCACATCCCCCTCCCCCTTCTCCTCCACCACCTCCACCTACACCTCCACCTCCACCTCTACACCATCCAACCCATCCTCCTCTAGCACCAGCTTCACCTCCTCATCCTCCACCACCTCCACCTTCAGCTTCACCTCTTCCTTCACCTCATCCTCCACCTCCTTCCTATCCTCCACCTCATCCTCATAGTCCTTCACCTACCCCTCCTCCACTTCCACCCTCTATTCCTCAACCTCGTCCACCTTCACTTCCACCTCCACCTCCACCTCAAATACCACCACCACATACTTCTCCTCCTCCTCCTCCTCAACCACCTCCTCATCCAACTCCACCTCCTCCATAACCTCCACCAACGTCTCCTCCACCACCTCCACATCCACCGCCTCCTCCTCCTCCACATTGTCTTCCTCAAACTCCACCTCCACCACCACCTCCACGAGCTCCCCCACTACCTTCTCCACCTCCACCCCATCCTTCTCCTCCTCCACGTCCACAACCTCCTCCTCCGCCTCTACTTCCCCCTCCCCCATTTTCACCTCCACCTCCTCCTCCAACACCTCCATAAAACTAGCACAAACCAACAAAATGTGCCAAAAATAAATGAGCTAGAGGATTACACTTAGCAAGCTATCATTAGCTCATACCTTACATAGTCACTCTGCTGACTCACTATATGATCAACCTAGTCAACTAACTAGTCAACGGACCTACTGGAATTGTAATTCTTGGGTCAAACAATGAGCACATGATAACTTGAGCATATGGTGTGAGATTGAGGTAAAATGAATGTCATTGGATTGAGAACAACAAACACTTCAACTTGATGTTACATTTAAGAATTTCTGGACACTTTCATTTTTGAGAAAAATTGTGATCAACTAATCATCTATGGAATTGAAGATATTTAGTTTCCTATTGGTCAAATAATTTCAAGAAAGAATGTAAATTTGACTTGGTGAAGGTATTGTTTTTATTGTAAAAGTAAATCTAGCTTCCAAGAATACCCATATTACAAACAAATTGTTCAATTGCAACATTTGACGTATGAAATTCTATGAATGACAAATCATTCTTACTAAATTTCAGGAAAAAGAATTGTTTCCCTTTTACTTCCTTTCAATACCAAAAACGAGTCATATTTGTATAACTATTAAAATATTGCATCATATACTAGTTGTCGGAGAGTGTTCATGATTATTTAATACATCTTCTTACACTCTGCTCCCAAATTGGAATTCAAAAATAATAATTCAAATATTCATGGATTTAATAGCAAAATTTCAATTCACCTCCCTTTTTTAATGTCTTAAGGTGTTCGTAGATTGTTTGCACAACGTAAGATAACACATGAAGGAAAATTCGATAAATAAAAAATGGTGGAGGCTCCTATCATGATGTCACTTCCTTCAAATTATGAGTAATTATTGTGTGCATATAATAATTGACAAGTGTATTTACGCCCATCCCACAAAAGATAGGTACTTAAATCTACCAAAGGATAAGAAATTTGGCCTATTTTACTAAAATTCAATAATAACCTTTTGGGTGAGATTATGTTTTCCTCTTGTTTAAAATACATTTTGAATGCATAAATAGATTTAACACCTACTACATTTAGGGAAAACGTTACAATGAAATATTCTGAGAAAGGGGCCAAGACATCTATTAGAGTACACCCTTGAATGTTTGCAATATTCATTATAATTTTTATACACCAAGATTATGATGGAGGAGTTATTTAGGTATTGGATATAAGGAATCTAGATTTAGTGTGAGATTTTTTTTCCTTTGTTGTCCCTTTCCTTTCCCTTTCAAGTTTTTATACCTTCACATCGATTCAATATTGGGTGAACCTAGACATCAAAGAGCGGTTTGAATATGATCAAATGCAAAAGTGAACTTGCGTCAATATATCTCCATGGATAGATGTGGAAACCAACATTGTGTAATGTACAAGTGTGTAGAGATTATATAGCATATGCAGGTGATAGAATGATAAGAGACTTGCAAGAAACTAACGAGAGGTGACAATAGGGACCTTAAATTGGTGTGACTAGCATGAAATGTAGGAGAAGAACCTACAAATGGAAGAACAAGAATATACAAGGCACCACAAGACATAAGGTAGAGATGGTGGTCCAAATTTTGTATTTGAGAAATATCAAATAGTTTAAGAAGAATTTCGTAACATTTATTTAAGTTTCTATTAAAAGAATTTACTAAAGTGTTATAGGCCGTAAACCATAAAAACAAAACCCTAAACCCGAAAATGTAAACCCTAAACCCTAAACCGCAAACCGCAAACCCTAAACCATAAACCCTAGACCTTAACCATTTTATAACATTTTAAAAATTGTTTTCTGACCTTTATTTAATTATTTATTAAAATAATTTAAATGTTAAACCTAAACCCAAATCCCAAACCTTACACCCTAAACCTTAAACCCTAAACCTTAAATCCAAAACCCTAAACCCTAAACTGTAATCATTTTATAACATTTTAAAAAGTATTTTGAAACTTTTATTTAAGCGATTATTAAAATAACTTACTAAAGTCTTATAAACCCTAAACCCTAACCTCTAAATCCTAAACCCTAAACGCTAAATCATCAACCCTAAACCTAAACCCTAAACCTCAAACGATGAACATTAAACCCTAAACCCTAAGAATTTTATAACATTTTAAAGAGAGTTATGTGATTTTTATTTAAGTGTTTATTAAAATAATTTACTAAAATGTTATAAACCCTCAACCCTAAACTGTAAACCCTAAACCCTAAACCCTAAATGCTAAACGCTAAACCCTAAACTCTAAACACCAAACCCGAGACCATAAACCCTAAACTCTAAATCATAAGCATTTTATAACATGTAAATAAAATTTCTAACTTTTATTTAAGTGTTTATTAAGAGGATTTTCTAAAGTCTTATGAACCCTAGACTCTTAACCCTAAACCCTAAGAAATTTATAACATTTCAAAAAGTGTTCTTTAACTTTTATTTAAGTGTTTATTATAAGAATTTACTAAAGTCTTATAAACCGTAAACCCTAAGCGTTTTATAACATTCTAAAATTATTTTTGTAACTTTTACATAAGTTTTTATCAAATTAATTTACGAAGGTGTTATAAACCCTAAAGCATAAAAACTAAACCCTAAGCTATAAACTATAAACCCTAAACCGAAAAACCTAAATCCGAAACACTAAACCATAAGCCTTTGATAACATTTCAAAAAGCAATTTGTAACTTTCATTTAAGTGTTTATTAAAACAATTTACTAAAGTGTAATAAACCCTAAACCCTTAACCCCAACCCTAAACCCTATACCTCATACCCTAAAACCTTAACCCTAAGCATTTCATAACATTTTAAAAAGTGTTTTGTAACTTTTTTTACGTGTTTATTAGAAGAATCTATAAAGTGTTATAAACTTTAAACCGTAGTCCCTAAAACCTAAGCCTTAAAACCTAAACCTAAACCTAAACCCTAATTTAAGTGTATATTAAAAACATTTACTAAATTGTTATAAACCCTAAGCCCTAAGTGCTAAAGCATAAGAGTTTTATAACATTTTAAAAACTATTTTTAACTTTTATTTAAGTGCTTATTAAAATAATTTAATAAAATGTTATAAACCCTAATCCCTAAACCATAAAAACTATGAATTTTATCAGTATCTATAATAAGAGAAGACCACACCTCGGTATGTGAGTGTAGGAGGGAGAAAATCGTGGTACATGAGATACCCCGATCTTTTTTTTTTCCAACCTTCATCATAAACCTTTTGACTTTTATTTATTTTTCTTCATAACTCCTCGAGGCTCCATGGGATCAATGCATTATGTGTACTATGTCGCAGCGGATACCCGTTTAAGGTGGGGTGGTTCATCCCTACACCATAAATCCTCGACCTAAAACCTTAACCATAAACCCCAAACACTAAACTACAAACCCTAAACCCAAAATCATAAACGCTAAACCCTAAGCATTTTATAACATTTTAAAAAGTGTTTTGTAACTTTTATTTAGGTGTTTATTAAAAAAATTACTAAGGTGTTAGAAACGTGAAACCATGAACCCTAAACTCCAAACCCTAAACCCTAAACCAATAAAACTTAAACCATAAGCATTTTATAAAGTGTTATAAACCCTAAACCCTAAACTCCAAAGCAAAAAACCCAAACCCTAAATCCTAAACCCTAAATTATAAACCATAAACCCTAAGCATTTAATAACAATTTTAAAAACATTTTGTAACTTTTATTTAAGTGTTTATTAAAAACATTCACTAAAGTGCTATAAACCCTAAACTCTAAACTCTAAAGCATAAACCCCTAATCCTAAACCCTAAACCCTAAGTATTTTATAACATTTTAAAAAGTGTTTTGTAAATTTTATTTAAATTTTTATTAAAAGAATTTACTAAAGTGTTATAATTCCTAAACCCTAAACACTTGACTTAGATAATAATGTATATAGAATATTTTGACTAAATAATGATTTACTGGTTTTATTATAACTATTGTGACCATATAATTAGATGGATTGAAAGCTGCTACAACCATCACTCTATGATAAGAATCAAAAAGCTAACCCCATTATACATATTGCATTAAAAAATTCATAAAAATTAACTAAAATATATTATTATTATTAATGGAGTTATATAATATATAAAATTATGTTTATCGATGTAGATTCACCCCCACTATTATTATGGGAATCCTTTAATTGGAAATAGTTGTTCTTAGATTACCATGGATTAGAAATACCACATGCCCAATATGATGTGCTGATATGCCATCTTTTAAAATTAATTAATGTGAAATAGTTTAATTATTAGAGTATATTTAACTTGAAAATAAATCTTATCATTGATATGCCAATATTACCATGAATATTCCAACATATTCCATGGGTCCATAAATCTCATGATTGACATGTCAATATTACCATGAATATTCGAACATATTCCATGGGTTCAAAAATCTTATGATTTATATGTCAATATTACCATGAATATTACAACATATTCCATGGGGTTCAAATATCTACGATGAACCTAGAAATTAAATTATAATTACGGAAGATCTATTCTTACGATTACCATGGTTATAGGCATATATATATTTGAATTTATTTTGAATTTAAGTTAAAAGAAAACATTAACATTAAATTAAAACATACTAGCGAAGGCATATAAATTAAATTGATCGAACTACAAATAAAATTCAATCCATGATAACCATCAAAATGGTTACCTCAATATTTCTATCACATTTCATATATTAAAAAAAACATAGAAATTAACTAAATTAGAACTATGAAAGATATATTCTTCTCATTAGCACAATTATCATATATTAAAAAAAACATAGAAATTAACTAAATTAGAACTATGAAAGATATATTCTTCTCATTAGCACAATTATCGGCATATCTAATTTGGAATTTATTTTCAATTTAAGTTAAAAGAAAATTTTAGCATTAAATTAACAAACTAGGGAAGCCATATAAATTAAATGGATTTAAATGCAAATAAAATTTAATCCATGACAATCATCAAAACGTGTAACACATAGAACCTATCACATTTCCTAGATTAAAAAAAGAAGAAGAAATTAACCAAATTATAACTTTATTATAGGCCATATTGTGATTATTTATAATAATATTTTTTTCATGCATATTTCAACAAAAAATAATCTTAATGGAAAATTTTACCGATGAAATTTAGCCCTTGGTCTAAATTAGAGGGTTTTGAATTTTGAATGGAAAACGGTTTTGTATCATATTGCATTATTAATAGTAGCCCCAAGATTATTTTATAAGAAAAATATGTATGGAGGTTAGCATAACCTTATTTCAATGGAGGAGATACTAATTTCCATTTACCCCAATTTTCAAGGATAGGGATTTATGGTACCCATTTCTACCTTCTTGTTTGATTCTAAATGAGCTCTTTATTTCACTGGCCCTTATGTCATGGTATTGAGATTAGTTTGAAGAGAACGACCCACATTTAAGTATTCAATAGTCTTCTTTCCATTTTCTAACCTTTCAAACGATTAATGATTTTCATATCTAATACAGGAGGCTTGTGTATTTTCTTGACATTCCAATACCACGAGCATTCTCTCCTTTCCCTCCTTATTTTTTTTCTTAATTTCTGGGAGATGTAATAATTGTTTGTGTGGAAACCTGACCAAACAAGTAACCTTAAATGTTTCAAAATATGAAAAGAAAATATATATTTTATGGCTCTCAAATACAATACATGAGATTTATCTATATGGCCATAGACAACACAGCTAAGACAAGGAAACGTAAATGAAAGCTAAAGATACATAGGCAAATAAGCATGCATGCATATTTCCGGGGATCAATATCCTTTACAGCGGTTGGATGTTTACTCCTAGGAGTGCACCCATGACCACGAGGAAGCCCCATTTTCCATTAAGTTCTTGCAAGCACGCCACTTGTATGACCAACATGAACAATTGAACCTTCCATATCAGCAAACACCTCGTTGTTTTTTAGGATTATGTCCCTCATCGAAAAGTTCCCTTTTCTACCTAAGTGATCTCTTCTTGAATTGGTTAAGTGTTCAAATCCCTCTAATGATTGGTTGTGCTCTCAAGTCAAATTTCAGCTCCAGAATAACCTATCCCTTCATAGTAATATGCTCCTCGCTACACATTAGGACTTTTTCTAGGCATGGAAAACAACAACAAAAAATGAGAGGCCTATGCCACACTCAAATGGTTCAACAAGAGTGGAGAAACCCAAACACAACCCCTATCCTTGCCAGGATCTTCTAGTGGAAGAGCCATCTTGAGGCCTAAAACTTCTACAAGAGAAGAACATGGAAAAAACCAATGATTAGGAGTAAAAATGTATAAATAAATATTCTTAACGTACCTAGGGCCAATGTCTCTACTAGGTTCCTCGGGGGTGTTATCACTCGTCTCGATCTCTAAGGCTAAGGAAGAGTCGAGCTGAGGTAACCATAGACCAGTCTTTTGAATTGGTAGCTAGCCCTACCAAGCCGGAGAGGGCTCTCTCCAAAGGATCACAACCAAGAGGGCTGGATAGATTAGGGTTTTACACTAGATATGGTGTGCAAAGTTTGTTTAATTTGATTTGGTGGGGTTATTGGAAGAGGATTAGGTCTAAGAGACTAGGTTTCCGAAAAATAGGGTATGATTGCAGACATCTAAGTCTACATTTATAGAGAATATCATGCATAAAAATATTATGCACAACATTTTATATTTTGTTAACAGACCATGCAATAATAGACTTTCTTTGATAATTTGAATTAGGATTTGGTTATGCAAGATAATGATAATTGGAAGGATTGTTTCAATATAGACATGTCTAGGAATAAATTCAAGATAAGAAATCATTTATAGCTTATACAAAAAAATAAGTTATTTAGACCTCCATAGTAATGCTTGAGAACAACAAATTTTGGAGATTAGTTGGTCCATCTTAAACATTTTAATTTTTTAAACAAGAATATAATTTGAAGTAGAAAAATAATTTATGTTCCCTTCAATTTTTTTTTTGGAGATTAGTTGGTCCATCTTAAACATTATAATTTTTGAAACAAGAATATAATTTGAAGTAGAAAAATAATTTATGTTCCCTTCAACTTTTTTTGGATTTTGTAAGCTTCTGATGCCATTTTAGTTATACTAGAGTAGTCACCTTTGTTTTATTCTTCAAAATCTCACACAAAAGTATACTAATTGTCATGTAAATTGTTGTTCTATTACATATTCTATTCAAAGTTTAACTAATTAGTATCAACTAAACCCTTTAAATTGATAAATTTGGTTTTCATGTTCAACTTAAATATAGAGAAAAAACTATCTCCATTCACAACATACACCAAAATATAAAGATATCAGAAATAGAAATTTAAATACTCTTACTGAAGTTTAGGATCCATATTCAAGAAGTTCATAATGTTATTGAGAAGAAAGGGTTGTATGCCCAACTAGCTTATAGAGTTATATGTCAAGTAGATTTGATTGAATTTATTGTTCTTCCACATTTAAGGTATGTTCTAAGTTATTTATTATAACAAGGTTACTATTTGTCAATTTCAAACTACAATTTTTTAGATAGAAATGGGTTCTATATTTTATGTTTTACTTTGAATTCCAATTTTTCACTTTAAAAGCAAACCAATGCTATTTTAAATTTTAACTTTTAACTTATCCATCAACAATTCGGTCTTACTAATTTTGAAATTTCCAATCTTTTACCTCACAAAAAATTAAGTGTTTTTTGTTTAAATTTAACTTTTAATATTTTACATTACACTTTTTAAATTTAAAAGTTAATTGTTTTTGTTTGTTTGCTTTTTTAATTCAAATTAAAAAGTTAATTATTTTTGTTTGTTTGTTTTTTTTAATTCAAATTTATCTGTTGTATTTGTTTGTGTAACTTTCAAGAATGTAATTAATATTAAGCGTTCTAAATTTAGATATCCACTTTAACATTTAGTTAAGAGCTATCGGAATTTCTTGCAAGCCGATTTCACCATAGCTAACTTTTTTGGTTTTGTTTTTGGAATTTTCAAGAATGTATTTAATATTCTGGTTTCTAAATTTAGGTAACGTTTTGCTTTTTTCCGTTTTAAAAAGCTGTCACAGGGTTATCCATCACTATCACAACAACAATTCAACGTTATCCATCACTATCACAACAACAAAGCAACGTGCCACACAACATAACGGAATTGTTCTTGAAAAAGTTGGTAAGAATTACCCACTCAACATGGATTTCTCTGTGAAACGGTTTCCCACTCAGCATGGATTTCTCTGTGAAACGGTTGTTCAAGAAAGGAGACATATATCCGTTGAAAACTTTGAACCGACTCGAGATTTTTCTTCGAAACGTTTGTTCAAGAACGGACAGATAGATAGATATCCGTTGAAAGAAACGATATATAGAAGACTTACTGCAGAAATCTGTCAATTGGTATTGTCCGATATTTCTATGTGGACCGATATGTTTGTGTGGTCTGATAAGTTTGTGTGCTAAGTCTGTGCGTGTGGGTATGCTTGAGCGATAGGAGTCTGTGCGTGTGGGTATACTTGAGTGAGAGGCGACGACGCAAACAATTTCCCAACTTCAGCGGAAGGGTGACCGAATTGCTAAACAGTCACTGTTCTTCGACGGTAATGCCTTCTTTCTATTGCATTCTGCTTTTGTCTACACCATCGTTTCATTTTAGTTCATTTCTACAATTGCAATGTTTTATTTCAAATCTCATGTATTCCTTTCATCTCCATAAAAATTATTCCAGGGATCTCTTAGATTATTTTATGGATTGGAACCTCCAACCGAAGAGCGAAGAGCGAGTTGAGTTGAGCTGCTAAGGCATAATCAATGCTTTTTCTGGATAACTAACCGGGATTCAACTACAGGTGTATTTCCCTTAAACTCTACTTTCAAGGCAAACCCTAGTCATTTCACTTTAGTTTTCTTTCCTGTAAATTTTTTAGCCAATGTTAGACTGAGAGTTATGCATTATCCCATCCTTCCATTAAATTACTAGGATAATGGATGGATAGCCATAGAGATAATGGCTATCCATAGATGTTGAGCAAGGTGACATAGCATAGACATCATCAATTTTCTATCACATAGACATCATTATTTTTTTTGAAATCACATGAACATCATCATTTTATTTTTTCTCTGTGATTCACACACCTCATAACAAGTTTTTTTTGGGTCTTCTCAGTCAACACAAAATCCTTTGCACTCCAAATCTCCATGCCTCATTTTCTGGCGAACAAAAAAATCCTATGCACTTCAAAATAAAACTTGCAAGATTCTTGGGTCTTCTGTGGTGAACAAAAAATCCTTTCCACTCCAAATCTCCATCAATCTCGTCTCATTTCCGGGCAGTCCATATCTCCATCAATGTCTCATTATCGACATAAATTAAGCAGCTAGATTTCATATAGGTCATCTCACAAAGTTTATGATGATCCATAATGATGGCCTTGGTGTACGCGCCATGCGCTTTTGATGAGCTCTTCTTCACAAGATTGCCTTGGCCGGACCAAACTGAAATGATAAAAGACGCAGACAGAGTTTAAATTTAAAACGAAAACTTCCTTCCTGGTGTTGTGGTTACCGGGAGAATAAATATTGGAACGAACCAACAAACAACTCTAAGACAAGTGGCTCATCCATCTAGTTTATCTATTTTAATGTTGGTTTTACTTTGATAAAATCAATGTTGTTCACAATTACTTTAATTTTTAAGTTGTTCACAATTGAACATTTCGGATTGTAGATGTCATATGCTTATTATCAATAAATATGCTTTATTTTATTGACGGTCGCGATTACTAGTAAATATGTTTTATTTTATTGACGGTCGCGAGAATTGCGTGTATTATTTTAGATGAATGGCATATATCAGTTTTGTAGGTTCATTTTAATGCGTTTTCGTAGAATGAGGCGTAGTTTAAGTTTTGTTTTATTTAAATTATTTTTGTTTTATAAGTTTTCTTTTATTTAGATTAGTTAAAT
>APFE030442508.1:20256-147378 GCA_000404065.3 Pinus taeda | reverse complement strand
ACAAAATATTTTACAAAACAATCAATTTATGTTGATTGTCTCGATAAATTGGTTCCACGATGAATTGGTTCCAAGACATGCATGGATGAGCCCTCAGCATGTAGAGATGAATCATCAATTAAACCGGCAGTCGTTTAGCATTATTTGCATCAGTAGACGGCTAATATCAGATGGATGGGAAATAGCGTGTGGTTGGAGCAATTGGCAAGTAAGCAATTAGTGAGCAATAGCTTGTGGGTCAACCAGTAATGCGGATGAATCGGTGGGTTTGGACTGGATGGATAGCATCATCTGCATGGGTAGTTGGTTTATATCTTGACACCTTAAAGCGCATCCTTTTACAAGACCTACTAGCCGATCTGATACCACCTCACTGTCGTTCGGTAACAATCTATCCTTCTTCCGGCTTTCAGCTTCCAGCCCAACAACCGGCTAGCGAGGGCCTAATGGCAGCACGAGGTCAGGTTCACAGCTTATAAGCCCAACCTAGTGAGGATCCAGTCTAATAGTAGCACGAGAGGTCCGATAACTATTTACTCTCCCTCACCATATGAATAGGAGTCCCTACCGGGCCTTTGGTCAAGCCTGCGTTAGCATCCTTGTCAATGAGGTAAATTGGATCATCGTATTGGCCTCGGCCGGAAGAAAAGGTCATTGTGGAACCAAGAAGACTTAATAAGGTCAGGGGCAATATATATTATAAAGGGTTCGCCTATCCAACAAAGTCTTCCTGGCGGAAGCAAGGTTGGGCCTCCCTCCATAACAAAGTAGGGTATGGTTCGGTCGGATAGGTGGTGAAATCGAAAGGTGGGTGCCCGGATAGAGTAGGTAAACTTCAAGTTGAGGCAAGTAAGGGCCCTATATTTATTACTTTAGGGGTCACTCACTATTCATATGGTGAGGGATCTAAAGGTCTTCCCTCCTAGCGATGCTGTCTTCATTCATAAAAAGTATATATCTGGGGGTTAGCCCGTCCCTAAAAGAGAAGTCTATAGCAGTACGGACTAAGCGATGAATTCAGCTCGTGGTATAGAAGGCAGGTCTAGGTCTTCCTTCCTTCAGGTGGGTGGTTGTGTGGAAACAAGGGAAGGGTAAAGGGGTAATATCAAAAGGAAGTGCGAGGAGCGGAGCCAAGAAGGAAAAACATAAGATTCCAGTGCAGAGCAAAGAACCACAAGATTCGGTGGAGTGCTCAATAATAAGAAACTATAAGGTGCGCACGCAGCAAACAAAATCAAATTTGGAAAGGTTCAGGTCTAAAGAAGATCCAAATATAGCTATATGAAAGTGTGTAAAGAAATAACATCTATAAAGATGGTTCGGCCCGAATCTAAAGTGGTGAGGTGAAACTCTATTCTCAGTCTATTCCCCAACTCTTTTGTGATTGTGGGATTGTTCTGGTCGATCCTAAGAACGCTCTTAAACGCGTATTTCATAAATAGAAACCTCGTTTATTGGAGTTCGAAACAGTGAAACAAACTTACCCACTACGCTCCTTAGTTTCAGTGTTTACTAACTATTGCCCTTAAGATAAGACCTGGTTGCCCTACTTTGGTGAATGAATCTTAGGAAGGTTACTGCTTCACACCTTATCTTAGCGGGTCAGAATTAGACCGGCCCACCTTCACTTTCTTACTGCCTTCTCATTCTAGGATTCAGATTCTTTCCTTACCAACCCATTATGCTGGGCTCAGTAGGGGAGGGTTCTATTAACCTCTTACCCTTCAACCTAGTACGACGATGAGATGGATCGATGAGTCGGCTGGCTTGGTGGGTATGAAGGTTAGTGAAGGAGAACCTGCATTCAATGGGTAGGCGCTAGCGTGAAAATATATACACTCGTATTATATATTTCATAAGATGGAAATAATTTAGTTCAGTAAAGACAAACACTCGTTATGGCACGAAATGTACAAATTGACTACAGGCCCAATCGCCATGGCTGGGAGTATATTGCCGCACTAGGGCATCGATCGGGGAATCGGTATATTTGAAAGGTGCAGGGACGAACACAATTTCATTAATTGATTTCCTAAAGAGAAATTCACTTTTGAGAACCCGGTGGAGCAGCGAAGCCTCAAACCCATGCCAACAACGGGTCTTATATATTGAAAATAGCATCTGATAACATTTTTCGAAGTCACGGACAACCGAAACTGCTGAGATAGAGACATGGCTGGATGGTTAGCTGGAAGAATGGGTGGAAGAATGGAATGGATGGGTGGAGGGACGGATGTTTGAGTGAGTAGCCCACAGCGTGGGGTGGTTTATTGACCTTTAGCTTTGATCGTGGAAGAACTGCCTTATTTTACTCGCTACAGCCAGACCCTTTTGGACAAGGCTTGCTTAGACACTTTCGCAACTTTGCTATTGACTTTATCAGCCTGCACAATGAATGCAAATGGGTGGTTGCACAGGAACAATTGGTGGATCCCCTTTGTTTGGAACTAATGCCTGAAGAGAGAGATCAGAGAGTGGGGTTTCAGAATTGATCAGGCTTAATTGAAATGAACGCTCCCCTATGTTTTATATACGTAATTAGATATCACTCCAGAGCTGCTTATATCAAATTCATTTTCTTATACGCACGACAAGGTTGGTTGAACTTTAAGCCCCTCCTTCCTTTCGTTCAAGGCTTGAGGGCACCCACCGGCTGGTGTCTTTCTTCTTGCTTGATCGAACGAGGGTCGAGGGAATGGTGGATAGATGGAGGATGCATTATACATTCGCTGAGCCGAGGACTTGTCGTCGTAGCTTACCTTGCTCCTGCGGGATAGTACAGTAGCCAAGAGGGCCTTTCCTTTAGCAAAGATCGTTGAACTGCCAGATGGCTTTCTTATGGGCCATCAGAATGAAGCAACCTCGTTGGATGGGAACGGGCTTCACACATTGATAGGATATGATCCCAGACAAAGACAGCCAGCGAGGATATGCCTTTTCTAAAACTAACACTTTACCTTTATGAATCTTAGGAGGTACGGGCACTCTCTTACTACGAACCCTTTCATTAAGACTTTCCCTTATGAATTCTTCTGGGCACCATTTATTACCCCTTCTAGGGGTATATTTCCTATTGTTCCTGCCGAGGAGCATAAGTTAGTCTTCCAAGGAGTTGAAAAGAATAAGATACACATTCTAGTCCTGATAGAGTTATGTTAACCCCCTCCTAAGTCTAGATTCCTATACTAGGTAAATAGTCTTTATTGATTGATTTTTAGGGAAGGCTGCTTTGATTGGTCAAACTCTCATAAAAGCCGTTGTTCAAGTCAAAGCTAAGGTTCCAGTACTGTAGCTCATGTTATCGTGTGTTTGTCCTAGTGCTTTTAGAAATAAGATCTAATTTGATCTAGAAAGAGCTTGTTGTTGTTCGATTAATGACCCCATGTTGAGATATTCATCCCATAGAGATGAATCTATGTTGTTATTCTACTATGCACCCTAACTAATGATGATCTCATGATGATGCATGCTTCCAACTTTTGAGTGATGCTTGGATGGATGTTGAGATGTCAATTGGTTTGTTCGGCATGAGATGACTTACTTCCCTTCTAGAGATGCACCAACTGTTATTCTATGATGCATGCTTGGCAAGATAGATGATAGATAGAGATGGGAGGTGATTGGTTTCATCGTCTAGATGTATGGTTGGTTGAATGGTTAATGTAGAGATAGAGAATTCTGTATGTCCCTATCTCGATACATGAACTGTTATATTACTATGCATGGTACTAGTGATGATGGATGTAATGTGGTAGCTAGATGATCAAGATGAGGGTAAGTTATGATGCATGATTGATAGAGAATCTCGTAGATAGAGCTAGCTTCTGTTATGTGAGAGATAGTTTATGTCATGTTGAGAGTTGATAGTGGTTTATTCGATGGTTGTAATAGGTCAGTTAGTTAGAGGTTATAGCTTGATTGTTCAAGATAGATTAGAATAGGTTTTTGATAGGTTTATGAGACCAATTGTTTCGATCAATCTCGTATATAGAGCTAGTATATAGAGAGAAATATGATAGTTGTGAGTAGTTGATTCGTTGGTTGTGGTGATACATGGTAGCTAGATTCTTAAGTGCATAGTGACTAGATTATGAATAGAATGTTGGCAGATGGTAACATGTGTTCAAAGTAGTAGGTGTAGGGCACAGTGTGACAAGTTGGTGAGGGTGTAAGTAGTGTGGATGTGTTTTGGTTAAGTGGGGCAGCTTTTCAGGTGCTCGGCCTGGTGCGAATTCAGGATTAAGTCCAGGTAGGTGCGGTAGATTTTCTAGGTAGGTACATTGAAGTGATAAGGAAAGAGTAAGTATCCTCACTTTCACTACCATACACGCAGTGTAGTTCTGCCCGTGCTAAGCTCTAAATTCAAGCCAACTAAGCTTGACACTTTACGCTTTCACTAGCAACTAGAAGAGAAAGATTATTCCTCCCTCTCCAGGAAAGAGAAAAGGCGGGACCATCCCTTAGGCTAATACTACAAATAGCAGATTAAGGCATATAAATGGAGTAGACCTAATAACCATTTCCCGCCATGACTGAGGAAGAAGAAGGGTGGACCATCGCCTAAACTAGACCTCCTGGAAAAGGATTGAAGGTTCGACTAAAGGACCTAAGGATTCAATTGGACCCATTCCTTGACTTATCTAGGGATCGATTCCCTCCTCCCTCCTTAACGACGCCCGCCATGGCCTTTACTCACTCTCTCCTTTCAGTAGGCCAGCACTCTAACTAGAGAGAGGGTCCTTTCAGTCATTTACTTTACCGGTAATGAAGGGAAGAAAGGGAAGAGAATGCCATTTATTATAAAGTCATTGACTTTCCCGGTTGGTATAGGCGTTATTCCCCTAAACTATTTAGCGTAGACCACTGCTAGAGAAAGAATCCAGCTATGTATTTAAGAGCAGGTATTTTCTTTAGGTAAATGCTAGGTACCGGTAAGGATAACCATGTAGGGATAACCATGACACTCAATTTGTGATCCAGAGAAAGAATCTGGCTATGTCTTTACCTTTTTTACAATAAGACCTTCCTGCCACCTTTTATGTTGTCTTCCCATATGGACGTGTTGATTGAAAAGCTATATACTAAGTCTTTCTTGTCAGATTTTAGTCATCGAGTGAGTAAGGTTATCCTTCGACAAGGCTGCTGGCGCCTCATTATATATGTAATTATTCGCATCGTTATAAATACTTCGTTACAGTCAGATTTTAGTTCCATTATATATTCTATTATGCATTCATTCTTTCTTATAAAGTAGGCATTGAACTGTTCTTCACCGCACCAAATACCCTCAATCAATCAATCCCTTACCTGAGAATGCCTTACTGCATTCTGTCTGTAAGGTTAACCCGCCTTATAACCTCTCTTTAACAAACCGATTAAATTAACCATCAAAACTGAACCCATTTTTACTTTTATACTTCTTTAGAATGTCTTTCGATCAAGGCAAAGCTGAAAACCGGAGATCCAGCAATGAAAAGAATGGTTACGATTATGAATTTTTGCTTCTCTTAGTTGATTAAATGTTGTGTATCGGAGTCGTTTTTCAATTTATTTTTGTTTTTCCATTTCCGGCCGAGCCTGTCTTCTCTTTCGCTCTCTTTTGTTCTGTTGTGCAGTAATTGCCCTCTTTTTGTTCTCTGTTTGTTTCAATTAGACGCTACTTTGTTCTATTTACATATGGAACCACGGGGATACTTTCCAGCCCAAATGAGGCCCACACTAAACTTTGATAGGGTTATTATTTGATTTACTGAATGGGTTGAAATTTAATATAATTTTTTTTTCCTGATATATATGTGGTACATTTAAATGAGGAAAGATATTTAGGTTGAGGAATCAAAAGTAGTTGGAATTTGGGTAAATATTTTTTTTTTAATCTTGCAGTAATGGTATTTGAATCATGTTTTTGAGAGTGGAAATGGATTCATGGCCATTGAAAACCTCTGAAATATTGAAAATCTTGAAATTTGACAACTATAACTTAAATTTACATAAATCCTTACTAGATTTTATCAAAATCTTACTAAAATTTCTATAATTTTCCAAAAAAAACAATATGTTTAAACTACCGCCATTCCAGTTGATTCTATGAATACAACACTATTCTTACTAAACCCAGTGATATTCCTACTAGACACACCAAGTGATATTCCAACTAGACACAAAGTGGATGAAGTAATATTGCCTTGAGGATGAATCCTACTTCCATCGAAGACAACTTCATTTCCGTCTTCTTTTGGTGGACTGTTTCAAACCCTTCTTTTGTTTCTGGGTTTAGATTAATGATTTTTTTTTTAAATATTACTATTAAAATACATATAAACTCATTTCAAAATAATGAGTGTGATTTAAAAAAAAATACAGAATTTATTAAATTTAAAGGTTAATCATATTTAATTTTTTAAGTTTTTTCTAATCTTAATATTATGGTTTATAAAAGAAATATTATACATAAATTGATGTTTGGTTGTTAATTGGATTTAGGTGTTGTTATTTGTATTTATGAAAGTGTTGCAAGTGTCCATCTCTACTCATTCTGTAATTTCCATATCTGCACATTTAAGAATTGGATTTTTTCTGAATATTATATATATATATATATATATATATATATATATATATAGCTATTGTAAATTTCTATTATCTCAAATTTATGTTGTATCGTCTTTTTCCTTTAAATAAATAGAAAATTAAATAAACATTCTAATATAATATAATATATATATAATAATTTTTTAACATCTCAAAATTTATATATTGTACTAGTCCTCCCTTCTACCCAAACCATTGAATCGCATCTTAAACGTAAATGGTACTTACTATTTCATTCTAACAAAAAGAAAAAGGAGGAGTGGAGCGGTTGATGTTTTTAAGAAAACACCAAAATATTAATATAAGCCGTCTGATGTGGATAAGTTAAAAAGCAAAACCCAGCATTAGCCGTTCGATGTAGGAACTGGCTGTAATTCTCTGTATTTTTGTTCACGCTGTAATTTCCACTTCTGCAGCCTTAGTAATCGCATTTTCTGGAAGTAAGGCGCTGAAATTTTCTGTAAATTCAATTTCATGATTACATATCTCACTTTATAATACTTACACGGCAGGTACTCGATTCCGTGATTGATATCGTCCTTTGTCGTTACACGGTATGTACTCTGCTACCATGATTAAAATAATATAAATCTATTTCAAAATAATGATAATGATTTAAAAATATATATTAATAAATTTATTTGCTATTTAAAGGTTAAATAGGATTAATATTTTAAATATTTTTTTTTATCTAATTAGTTTCTACTAAAGTTATACATAAATCGATACGTAGTTTTTAATTGGATTTGTGTACTGTTATTTGTGTGGATGATGTATATCATTATTTATTTTATAATTTTTATTTTTGCAGGTTGAAAAATTGGATTGTATGAAAATAAAGTTTAGAACTTTTTAAATTTATACTAATTTCATGATTTTTGCTATTGTAGCTTCTTGAATATTTATTTGTGTAAATGATACTTCATACTCATAATATGTATATTGATATTTTGAATTTCCTTTTTCTCAAAAAATATATTGCTCTCGGTTTCCTCTCTTCTTTTGATCATATCAATTTATAATCATTATTTTTTGTCTTGATAATTAAATTTCATTTTTTTACATTATCAACACATAATTAACATTTTTTAATTTTACTTTACATTTACAATTACAATTTTTTTGGGACAAAAAAGACCATACTACTATATATGAAATGCCAAAGACATTGATAATTTTTTTTAGGAACAATGACGTACTAGTAATTTCATCCCATTCTTAATTTCAAGTGAAATTTTCTTTAAGTGAGTTCTTGCTAGCAATATTCATTAATTAGGAATGTTTAGAAATGTATTTCACAAAAAAATCGATTTGAAGAGAGTGAGATTGTTACGCATCATTTATCAACAACATTGGCATCTCCTTTCTTAAATTTTTAAGAATATGGGCACTACTTTGTGTAATTTTATTTATCTTAGTATACGTTGAAATCTCATTCCTTAAACTTTTAGCATTTCATTTCTTAAACTTTTACAAATATGGGGACTACGTTGCGTAATTTTATTTATTTTAGTATACGTTGGCATCTCATTCCTTAAATTTTTATTTAGTTTGGTATAATTTTTAGGTTTAAACTAAGCTCGGAGCTTATGGAATATAAAGAATCCCCTTGATTTTTGTGCTTTTGAATATTTTGCTTTGGTCGGTTGCCTAACTTTTTTAAATTTGTGGTCGAGTTGTTTACAGTGGTTTATTGTAATTTTATTTTTGTTGGTGTTGGGTTTGTTTTCTTTTTCTCTTTTTTGTTTTGTATTTATTGTTCTATTTTTTTTATGAATGAATGAATGAGATTTAATATTTAAGAAAAAAAAATAGTTTATGAGACCACCAATTTTTAAATGACATTGCATTTCAAAATGAAATGTTTTCTGATTCTAGTTTCACATCGAAATTGATGATAGTCAGTTCTTAATTGATTGAGCAACTTCAATGTACTCTTGTTGTTGGAGATCGCAATTAAGGTTGAATTTCTCAACATAGTACTTCTTCTTTCTACCCAACTATTTTCCCTATATGCTCATGCAAAACTTCTCCATAACAAGATTATTTAACACTCCTTGCTATTTGTGGGACAGATATTGAGGTAGATATTCCATTTATGCATTCATTTGTTATTTTGTCTCATCCATGTTTTCTTTCTTTCACTTAAGCTTTCATTGAGGAAAACTTTAGGCCATCTACCTACTCCCATTTTCTCAATTCTTTTTCGATATCTTATGAGCCACACCATAGCAATTGCTTACTTGAGAGTTGCCCATGTTTCACTCAACATTATCTCATAAGAAACCAAACTTTTTATTTTGAACTTGCTCATGCTCATGTATGTTTTTTTATTATTAAACACTAGTTTATTTGGTTTACATATAAAACTATACTTGCTGCCTCCACTCCAACAACAACCAACTAGGTTATTATTTGCTTTCTTGAGTTGTTTAAATTTAAATTTAATATAAATATATTTTTCATTGAATATGCATATGGCTCATCTTAAATTGATTATGGCAGTGCAACACATTCGTACACAATGTTAGCGCAATGCTATTCTTACTAGACGCACAATGGATAAATTAATTGATTTAGCAATGAATTCAGTTTCTACTTCTGTCATGTCCATTGTTTGTTTCTCCACCATTTACTTAACATCATGTCCATTATTTTTTTCCTTAATGAAGAGAACCTTTTATTTATGGAGGTTGAATTAGGGTTTCTGATCAGGCGATCATGTCTTAAGTGGAAAAAATGGTCAAATTTTGAATTGCTCAGAATTGGTTGAAACCAGAATGACCAGATAGATCTCGTATTCCTGATTCCGGCACCGTAAATAGTTCAAAAAAATGACACCGTATGGAGGAGTTATCGCATTTTAAAAATGTCCAATAAACTACAAATTTTGAATTTGGAAAAAAAAAAAAATATTTCAAAGAATATTCAATGAAATATTCCTCAAAATATTCACGAGAATATTTTGTTTTGGAGGACCAATCAGGGGCTGACACGTGGCAAGCCCGGAGACCGCCACGTGGCACTAAGTCTGCAGGTCTGTGGTATGGAAAAATTATATGGCACTTCGCAAGATTCGATCGTAGGTCTCCGCGCTACCAGCCCACAGGCCCAATGAGCCCGCCTAACGCTGGTTCTTAACAACCTAAGGGCTCATATCATATTTAAAGTTTGTTAAAAGTGAAGTTTGGGGCAGAAAGGGGCCAACCCCTTATCCATATGACCAGAGCGCAGAACCAAAGGCCTAAACTCGGTGGATAACCTACTACCCTGAAGGTTAAGGTTACGTGGTCATTCTGCCTTTAACGCAGGCAATTACGGTTGCCAAAATTAGCGGGATTAACTGTTGTTAAGCCACATTTAGTGGAGTTTTTTTTGGTCAAACTGGACAAAAACTTCTGGAGGTCATAACTTTCATTAGGGAGATCCTTTTGGAGTGATTTTTTATTTTTATTTTTGGTATTTTGATCATTCCACAACCAATGGTACAGGTTTCAGAGCCAACATAGCTCATCTTCAAGTGGTTTTTCACCAAAGAAACTTGGAGAGGCATTAGGGCCTAGGGAGTGTTGGAGGTGTATTGGGCTATGGTTAACCATTGGAGGTGTAACAACAACCATTCTTAACTGTTTTTTGTGTTTCGAACTCATTTTCACAACTTATTTTTCCTGTTAGGCTTTCTTATCATTGTATAACCAATTTGAGCATCTAATAAGAGCAAGGACATGCCCATTTGGGGGCCTTGGACCTGACAGATGTAGGCCAGAAGCGGTGAACTGTCTTATCAACTACTATGTTATATTATGTGATTTTATCTTGCTGTGTTTTTCAGATTTGATATGCTAAACAATAAAATGAAATTACACTCCTTCACATATAAGACTCAAAAATTTGCCAAAATCACTTTGTTTCAATTGCAAGACATGAATAACAATTTCCACATATAATTTAATGGAAATGAATACCTTGAACAACAAATACAAGTAGTTTCATTTTCAGATCATTTTCTCTCTCTCATCCCCTTGTTAATCATTTGAAACGTTATCCCTTGGTATTAGTCTCCATGGCTTAGAGACTAAAGCAACATGGGATGAGAACTGAGAAGACAACATTTCCATTGAGAAACCAAAGGAGGGGACTAGTGCAATAAAACCTAGCATCCTTGCACCATTTCTATGCTCATATTACCCCCTCCCTACTTTGGGTTGCATCTCCTCTTGCCTACACATCTACATCATTCACTTTCTCCCATTTCATTTTCCATATTTTTGTCTTTTTTGAATGGCTTGGAGGTTAGAGCAACATGGAATGAGAAGACTACATTTTCATCAAGCATATTAGAAAATAGGATTAATGAATTACAAGTTGGGGCATCCACAATATTCAATTGTAAGGGAACTTTATGGATACCTTATCTCCTTTTTCTTGATATTCAATCTAGGTTTTTATTTATACTATTTTACTTTTCATGCCATATCATTTCACTTTATTTGCAATATTATGGAGTTTGGTGAGACTCGCCATTGTTTTCCCTCTCCATGACAAATGCAAGTGCACAATAGGTCCCTACCAATTTTGTTTATTTTTCTCATTATGTGTCGATGTTTGGATTACTTATTACTTGTTACAAGCTAGATTCTTATCCAAATTAGACCAACCCTATCTTCCTTACTCGTCATAGCTTAGTTATTTTTATTTTGCAAATGGAAATCAATGAAATTGCAGGATACGCGGCCATCTATCTGATTAGAGACAATGAGTTGAAGCACCATTTTTTTGGGAAAATATTGTTTTTTAATTTCATGCACTAGTCCAAACAAGCTAAAGGAACCATTTTCTTTTATTTTGTAATGGCACATGGAAAGCATATGAAGCATGAAGCTAACTCCTTTCAATCAAGCATAAATCCACCAATCTAGATTAACAAACCCTCTCTTCTTGATATATATATATATATATATATGCTCTTTCCCATGCTTAGTCTTAGATCTTATGGGACTCAAACTAGCTCTTGGTCATTTCATTGATTTGAGGTGTGAAAAGAAATTTGGCTCCCAAAATATTTGTTACTTTTATGATTTTTGGTGACTTCACCATGGCCCAAAACTAATCCCAAGGTAGTTCATACCTTTGATGGTTTCTTGTGGTTTGAACCCACAATTCAAGAATTGTATTTACATTTATATAGAAAGGATCCCTTCTTACCCCACTTCTTTGAGTGCAAGTCTTATTTTCATCACCTCCCTCCTCTTTCCCTTCCTAGTTCCTTCACTCTCCCTTTTCATCATTGACCCCCTCCTTATCTCCTAGCTAGGTTTTTTCCATGAACCCTCATTTATCTTCCTTAGCCTCTCATGATCCTCTCTCAAGTATATGGTGAATTATCTTGGAAAATAGTCCCTATTATTCCTTGTCTTTTGAGATATCTCTCCCCCCAGACCTCCCTTAGGTGTTCCACATTTCTTGTGGCAACCATATTGTTGTAGTTAGCATTGTCATTGCCTAAATAATTTTCATGGGTTGATCCCACCTTTGATTTTTTTTTCATGGGTTCATACACACATATATAAGAAAATATGAAATGTTTCTCAAAGACATGAATCCAAATATAGATTTGAGTCAGCATGGAGAATTTGAAGAGACTGATGCAATATTGAAGCAATTATTGCAAGTGCTGCCAATTTTCTGAGGCAAAAGTTTTAAAATTTGGGCAATAAAAATGGAGGGATTTCTTGGTTCAATAAAGTTATGGAAATTTGTTCAAGGAATTCGATAAATTACCTTGATAAAAGTAAAGGTGCAGTAGCGTTGCTTCTCATCATATCTCTAGATGATTTTTTTTTTGTCTAGTATTTTGTATGAATTTGGTGAAATATGTGATGAAAAAATGTTTTGGGATGTTCTTGAAATGAAGTACAGTATGAAGGGGAGTGAGAGAGCTGAAGATGATGAAAGTAGTGTTGTTGAAAATGATGATTGTGCTTTCAGTCTCATAATTTATCGTGAAACTAAAGATGGCAACATTGAGGTTGTAATGATGGATGATGAATGTGTGCTTGTAATTGACATTGAAACATGTGTGGATGAAGAAACAATCGTTGATATAGAATCTGAATATTTTTATGAAGAAATTCTCTTCGATGCAGAGACATATGAAGTCAAATTTGATGAGAATTATGTATCTCATGAAGAGTGGTTCAATCTGATGCAAGAAAAGCATCTTATTGATGAGTTGTTGTTCGGTGAGAATAGATTCCCACCTCCACACACAAATCGAATGAAGGACAACATGTGTGCAACAACAAAGTTGATTAAAGAGGTTGAAGACATGAAACAACCAACTATGATAGCATAGAAAGATGAAGGATGCAAATATCTCTTCAAAGAGTAGGATGACAAGAATTAATATGGTTCTTTTTATGATCATTTATATAAATCTAACATTTCTTTTAAGTGTGTAGATATCGACAGTGAGGAAGAAGCAACAAAACTTGAAGAAATTGCAAGAACTAAGGACAAGTATAAGTCTCAAGAACCTGTAACAATGTTGAATACAAAGAGTGTTAGCCCACAATCAAGGAAGGAGAAGCTCCATCACTATCTTATGGCAAGAAAGGTGAAGATGAAATTACACCAAAAAATGAACAAGCATGGACCCTTTAAATATAAGGAAAAAATGAAATTTTTTGTTGTAATCTTAGTTGATATGGTCGTGATTAAGGGGAGGTGTTAGAATAATAATCACAAGCTGTCTGTCCTGATCATATGACGGTGAGTAGTTGGTGTTAGTCGGAGATAGTCGGCAGATTTAGATAAAAAGTAAATGGAAGTTCGTGAATCCCTGTACATTCTTCAGCTGGATTTTGTATAAATTTCAATGTTTAGTAATGAAATAGACAAGATATTTGATAGAGTTTTCATATTTATATCATGTTGATTCTCGATGCATGCAACCATTGTATCCTTGAGACACCTGTAAGCAAAGGTAATCTTTTCTCCTTGTTACATTGCTATAGAGAGCATAGCTAAATAGAAAATTGTAACCATTTCCTTTTGTGAGGATAACTTGAACTAAATATGTATAGATAAGGTATTATAGGAATTTATATTGGATACTTAGTGTACAAGAGAAATCTGCATAAGTAATTAGGTTGATGGTGCAGGTGCGAGTACGGGCCAAATGTCATGCCAATGATCAACTTGAATGGTGATTCTTGCCACCTACCTACTCACATGCACATCCCAATGCTTAGGCACAATATGATAACTCCTCACACACCATGGGCATTAACAGATTTAGTGGATAGGTACACTGACTGGACTCTAGATTACAAGGAAATGATGGCCAACTATAATGACATGGATTGACACCTTGAGTTGTGTGCAGAAGGCTACCAAAAGGCATGATTGCTTCTATATTTAGATCAACAGTGGTTACACTGAAGTTATATTGTTTATCCCTCTCTTTTGTGAGACATGTCAGCCCTTAATAATCACGTCGTCGATTTTCATTGTAATTATGTTTACATACAGTAGACCCTCCTTATGCATTCTCTGGTTTCTCAAGGTTGGCGTGTCTGCTTCCCACTACACCTCTTATTTTGTTTCCAACACATTCGTGCATTTTCATGGGCATTATGGGGATTAGGACGGTCAGTCAACCTCAACATATTGGTTTTTCTGTCACCTAGGATCTTCTATCTCCTTTTCAGTTGTCAGAGACAATAGGTGGAAATCTCAAAAGCACAGGAAAATTCACTCTATGTGAGTAGAGGACTTCACATTGGAAGTTTACTTGCTCCACTATTGGTCAAACAGTGATGGGTTCAGGCTGGTGTCAATAATTTTGGCACGCTGGAGTAGTTGGCACACTAGTGACCCATTTGCATGGTTCATTGTCATCATTTCTTTGGATCACGACTCTCAATTATGTAGGGAGAGGCATCGTAACAAAGGATAAAAATTCAAACATATGGTCGTCGTGACACGTGGTAAAGGTGCTTGTGGCGAAGGTGCTCATGGTAGGGATGCTCGTTGTTGTGGTCACGATGATCATGGTCGAGGTGGTCAAGGTTCTCGTGGTCACGGTGCTCATGTCTGAAGTTATACTCGAGGTGCTCGTGATCACGGTGCTCATGTCTAATTTATACTCGAGGTCGAGATGTTTGTGGCTGAGGATATGGTCAAGGAACACATTGTATAATATCAAGGTTTTACACTAATCTTGCTTCTCATGTTTTCCACTGGATGCTTCTTCTAGCTAAGTGCAACCTTGTGCTAGTTCTGAAGGATGCTTCTTTTATTTCTCACAAACAAAGTGTTTAAACATTCACAAGCTCATTTTTGTTGTTGTTTTTTATTTTTATTTTGGGAACTTCTTTTTTCTATCCGATAATTTGGATAACCAAGGTATGCACAACCTTAAGATCATTTACTTTGTCCTACTAATCTGGTTTCCCTATGGGCAGACCAATAGGGAAGAAAACACTCTTTTGTAATATCTCTTTGAACTAATAAAATGTCGAGTTTTAAACAAAAAAAAAGATGGTGTATGTAGGAAACAACTCAAAGTAATTGAAACTATATTGATCATAAAGGTCTTTGTAGGTTCTCATGGAGACATTGCAATAGTTTAGATATACATATGTGCAACAACAACTTGTTGGGTCATTATTGCAAAAACTCACTAATTTACAGTTCATGGGTATCTATATTTCTAACACATAGTTTAACTAACTCATCAAAACAAAATGGGAACTAACCATAGTTTTTCTTACGTTTTTTTAGTTCTTAATTACTTTTGAAAACCATAATTAACATACAACTCATAAAACTATTTAATATTAAAAGCCTAATTAATTTAGTGGCCTCTCTCTCCATTTTTTATTCCTCTCTTCCTCTTCCTTGGGGTTTCTCAATCTTTCCTTAAAACCAAGTGGTGACTCCACTCTCTAATTTCTATTATCTATTGGTGATTGTACTAGGATGGTTTCCCACCCTATTGATATGCTACATGTTTAGTACTCCACCAAGGAGTCTCTATCAACATTTTCCATCATCAATATTGGGGATTATTCCGTATTCCCTCACTCTCTAAAACCATTGGAAAGAGACGGGATAATTACCAACATACCATTTGATCAGTCTTCGATTCATAGGATGTTAACCCTCAACTTTCCCTACAATTAGGGTGTTTCCATTCCTCTAACCTATTAATGGTTTCTAAAGGTGATTGAGGTGTGATTGTTTTGTACCCTTCCTTTGTTCTCTCCAAATGAGATATCCTAAATCTATCCATAATAGGTACACCCTAACCTTTCACCCCTTGAACCCTTACCCAGGCTATGCTTGAACACATTCATCTAGTTCCTTAATAGGGTTGATGGAAATGACCACCTTAATTAAATTATGCATTCAGTTACCCTCTTTTTTCAAACTTGAGAATTCAATTTCCAATGTCTCCACAACACGTGATATAATTGGTGTTCTAAAGAAAAATACATATATCAACTAGCATCAAACAAAAATAACAAAATGCAATCTAAAAACAATTCTTATCAATGGTGCAAGTACCATAAGGTACCCTCCCATAACATCGTAGAGTTTACATGATTGAAGCATGAGTGCACATTTGGACTATAACTTAAAAGTGATGCTTATTCACTTAGAGACATGGGTCAAGTTCACCCAATTTCAATAACTATACCTATTTGTAGCTATGGTCTTCCTAATCTAATCAACCTTCATGTTGAGTTACTAGTCCATAGATGATAAAACCACTTTAAAATCACTTAGCTATTAATGTATCTTTACATATGTCAATATAGTCCTTATTGGAGGCATGAACTTATCGTTAATGAATATTATATCTTTTAATCTTTTTAATCATAAATTTTATAGAAAGTTATAAATTATTTTGTATTATTTATGTTTATTCATAAATTTTAAATAGTTAGCATTCAAATAAAAATATTATATAATTTATTTTATTTTATTTTAATGTTAATCATATAAGGGCTTGGAAAATTGAACAAAGATGAACAAAAGACTCCATCACTCATATACTCATTTATTTACATAATACAAACTTGCCAAGTGAACCACCCTAAGGACTAAATTTCCATATATTAAATAACATAGATATTCAAATAGAATTTCGGTGTGTGTGTGTGAGTGAGAGAGAATTATGAAGTATTTTATTCATTAATTTCTGTGGTTATTAATATTTTTTTAAATATCACATGTCAATTTTAAATTTGAATGAAATTATCTCTTTCATAAGAGCCTGTAATATTAACAATTTATTAGTGTTAATTAAATATGTTTATTTCCCCCGATCGAGGTGTGGTAGGGACGAAGTGGTGACAGAAGCCGAGGTAGGCCAGAGGGTATGGGGGGCCAAGGTGATAGAAGCCACCCAACTGGCCCAAAGGACATAGGGGGTATTGGAAGGCGGGAGACACGAAGGTAGGTGGGGCAGCATGCAAGTTAGGATACGGAAATGGACAGTACAGAGTTAATGTAGCTGTGGATGAGGATGGAGGAGAGAGATGGAGTTCCAGGGTCAGGCGCGAGGGTGAGCAGACAAGCGATGGAAAGTGGCAAGGCAAAAGATGGAAACCCATTCCAGGAGAAGCCGACGACACGAGTAAGGAAAAACTCATCCCGAGTAAATCGAATGAGGGAATGGGTGATGGAAAGAGGATGAGGGCACATGGGGGACCTTATGGATGCTAGGCTGGGAAGCTGGACAAAGAAACAAGAAGATAAGGTAGCCAGGAGAGAAGTTGTATTGTTACACTGAAGTTGTATTGTTTATCCCTCTCTTTTGTGAGATATGTCAGCCCTTAATAATCACGTCGTCGATTTTCATTGTAATTATGTTTACATACAGTAGACCCTCCTTATGCATTCTCTGGTTTCTCAAGGTTGGCATGTCTGCTTCCCACTACACCTCTTATTTTGTTTCTAACACACTCGTGCATTTTCATGGGCATTATGGGGATTAGGACGGTCAGTCAACCTCAACATATTGGTTTTTCTGTCACCTAGGATCTTCTATCTCCTTTTCAGTTGTCGGAGACAATAGGTGGCAATCTCAAAAACACAGGAAAATTCACTCTATGTGAGTAGAGGACTTCACATTGGAAGTTTACTTGCTCCACTAGTGGTCAAACAGTGATGGGTTCAGGTTGGTGTCAATAATTTTGGCACGCTGGAGTAGTTGGCACACTAGTGACCCATTTGCATGGTTCATTATCATCAGTTCTTTGGATCACAACTCTCAATTACGTAGGGAGGGGCATCGTAACAAAGGATAAAAAATTCAAACATATGGTCGTCGTGACACGTGGTAAAGGTGCTTCTGGCGAAGGTGCTCATGGTCGGGATGCTCGTTGTTGTGGTCACGATGATCATGGTCGAGGTGGTCAAGGTGCTCGTGGTCACGGTGATCATGTCCGAAGTTATACTCGAGGTGCTTGTGATCACGGTGCTCATGTCTAATTTATACTCGAGGTCGAGATGTTTGTGGCTGAGGATATGGTCAAGGAACACATTGTATAAGATCAAGGTTTTACACTAATCTTGCTTCTCATGTTTTCCACTGGATGCTTCTTCTAGCTAAGTGCAACCTTGTGCTAGTTCTGAAGGACGCTTCTTTTATTTCTCGCAAACGAAGTGTTTAAACATTCACAACCTCATTTTTGTTGTTGTTTTTTATTTTTATTTTGGGAACTTCTTTTTTCTATCTGATAATTTGGATAACCAAGGTATCCACAACCTTAAGATCATTTACTTTGTCCTACTAATCTGGTTTCCCTATGGGCAAACCAATAGAGAAGAAAACACTCTTTTGTAATATCTCTTTGAACTAATAAAATGTCGAGTTTTAAACAAAAAAAAAGTTGGTGTATGTAGGAAACAACTCAAAGTAATTGAAACTATATTGATCATAAAGGTCTTTGTAGGTTCTCATGGAGACATTGCAATAGTTTAGATATACATATGTGCAACAACAACTTGTTGGGTCATTATTGCAAAAACTCACTAATTTACAGTTCATGGGTATCTATATTTCTAGCACATAGTTTAACTAACTCATCAAAGAAAAATGGGAACTAACCATAGTTTTTCTTACATTTTTTTAGTTCTTAATTACTTTTGAAAACCATAATTAACATACAACTCATAAAACTATTTAATATTAAAACCCTAATTAATTTAGTGGCCTCTCTCTCCATTTTTTATTCCTCTCTTCCTCTTCCTTGGGGTTTCTCAATCTTTCCTTAAAACCAAGTGGTGACTCCACTCTCTAATTTCTATTATCTATTGGTGATTGTACTAGGATGGTTTCCCACCCTATTGATACGCTACATGTTTAGTACTTCCCCAAGGAGTCTCTATCAACATTTTCCATCATCAATATTGGGGATTATTCCTTATTCCCTCACTCTCTAAAACCATTGGAAAGAGACGGGATAATTACCAACATACCATTTGATCAGTCTTCGATTCATAGGATGTTAACCCTCAACTTTCCCTACAATTAGGGTGTTTCCATTCCTCTAACCTATTAATGGACTCTAAAGGTGATTGAGGTGTGATTGTTTTGTACCCTTCCTTTGTTCTCACCAAATGAGATATCCTAAATCTATCCATAATAGGTACACCCTAACCTTTCACCCCTTGAACCCTTACCCAGACTATGCTTGAACACATTCATCTAGTTCCTTAATAGGGTTGATGGAAATGACCACCTTAATTAAATTATGCATTCAGTTACCCTCTTTTTTCAAACTTGAGAATTAAATTTCCAATGTCTCCACAACACGTGATATAATTGGTGTTCTAAAGAAAAATACAGATATCAACTAGCATCAAACAAAAATAACAAAATGCAATCTAAAAACAATTCTTATCAATGGTTCAAGTACCATAAGGTACGCTCCCATAACACCGTAGAGTTTACATGATTGAAGCATGAGTGCACATTTGGACTATAACTTAAAAGTGATGCTTATTCACTTAGAGACATGGGTCAAGTTCACCCAATTTCAATAACTATACCTATTTGTAGCTATGGTCTTCCTAATCTAATCAACCTTCATGTTGAGTTACTAGTCCATAGATGATAAAACCACTTTAAAATCACTTAGCTATTAATGTATCTTTACATATGTCAATATAGTCCTTATTGGAGGCATGAACTTATCGTTAATGAATATTATATCTTTTAATTTTTTTAATCATAAATTTTATAGAAAGTTATAAATTATTTTGTATTATTTATGTTTATTCATAAATTTTAAATAGTTAGCATTCAAATAAAAATATTATATAATTTATTTTATTTTATTTTAATGTTAATCATATAAGGGCTTGGAAAATTGAACAAAGTTGAACAAAAGACTCCATCACTCATATACTCATTTATTTACATAATACAAACTTGCCAAGTGAACCACCCTAAGGACTAAATTGCCATATATTAAATAACATAGATATTCAAATAGAATTTCAGTGTGTGTGTGTGAGTGAGAGAGAGAATTATTAATTATTTTATTCATTAATTTTTGTGGTTATTAATATTTTTTTAAATATCACATGTCAATTTTAAATTTGAATGAAATTATCTCTTTCATAAGAGCCTGTAATATTAACAATTTATTAGTGTTAATTAAATATGTTTATTTCCCTCGATTGAGGTGTGGTAGGGACGAAGTGGTGACGGAAGCCGAGGTAGGCCAGAGGGTATGGGGGGCGAAGGTGATAGAAGCCACCCAACTGGCCCAAAGGACATAGGGGGTATTGGAAGTCGGGAGACACGAAGGTAGGTGGGGCAGCATGCAAGTTAGGATACGGAAATGGACAGTACAGAGTTAATGTAGCTGTGGATGAGGAAGGAGGAGAGAGATGGAGTTCCAGGGTCAGTCGCAAGGGCGGGCAGACAAGCGATGGAAAGTGGCAAGGCAAAAGAAGTAAACCCACGCCAGGAGCAGCCGATGACACGAGTAAGGAAAAACTCATCCCGAGTAAATCGAATGAGGGAATGAGTGATGGAAAGAGGATGAGGGCACATGGGGGACCTTATGAATGCTAGGCTGGGAAGCTGGACAAAGAAACAAGAAGATAAGGTAGCCAGGAGTGAAGTCATTTGCATGTAGAGGGAGAAGGAGAAAGAATGTGCAATGGAAGGTGGTGGAAGCGGGCTCGAGGACGTCGAGTGGAAAAGGGGTTTCATCAGCAAGAATTGGTATGTTACTTCGGTCACCTTTCTCAATTGCATAGAAAAAATGAATTCTACAGTGGAACATGGGTTGAGGGCTGAGGGATGTAAAGACTCAGAATGAGTCGAGACCTGTTCTGCCTAGGAAACTAGCCCGATCGGCTGGAGTGTTTTCGCCTAGAATTCCATCGGGGAGAGGGGGCTCGAGAAAACTATAATGCATGTCTGGGTATATAGGAACCGAGGGAATGTGGCCCACTGGGATGCCCAATGGGGCTTCTATAATGGCGAGAGTAGGAAACTTGTCGTTACGACACGGTGGATCCTGTGGGATGTGAGGGAAGAAGTTATTATCATGGGAGGGGAGCTTGTAACTGTCATGGACCAAGCAACAAGGTTACGATTCATCCAGCTCGATCTGAGCCCAAACCTGGCTAAAGACTGTGGGTCACAAGGGACAATCAGGGGTAGCAACCGGGAGATGGAAATAGAGATGAGAGAATCCTTGTCTGGACCCTCAAACGCGATCCAGAATGCCTACAATGAGACTCAGAATTGGGACACATGCAGAACTCTTAATTCTGCTAGCATTATCCTGTCTGTTGGGGTGGGGATAAGCAGAGAGGGGAGGAAACTAAAGTAGGGAGGGGCAATAGAGAGACCCTGCGGGAATTGGGAAACTGGGATATACAAACTACAGAGAATCACTAGACCAAAGTGAAAGGAAAAATCATGTTTGTCTCTTAAACGAAAGGGGGGAACTGGGGGTATAAAGAGGGAAACCACAATTCTCCAAGATAGGAGCGGGTGGACAAGCTTGGGACAAAGAAACTTAAGTCCACTATGTTTAAAAGAATTATGACTTGTAAAGAATTTTCATTTGTTAATGTTCTAGGTAATATAAATACCAGTGTGCATCGACGCCTGGTGTTCCGGAAGCCTTATAGTGTTCTAGCTTAGGAACAGTCAAGCAAACCAGAACTGGTGAGTCACCAAGGGAAAAAAATACTAAGAAGGAAAGAGGATAGGATGGCAAAGGAGGGAAAGGAGGTGGGCAAGAGAGGAACCAGAGGAACAGGTAAGGCAAGGAAAATCACCAAGGGCATGGAAGCAACCTCCAACAGAGGTCCAAACAAAAGAGGAAGAAAGACTAGGAAAGAAAACATGTAGACCCTCATAAACATGAATATGGTTGGCACTCTGCTAGAGGTGAAAGCTCAAATATTAAAGTAGGAGAGAGAGCTCAAGGACAATATAACCAATTAGGAAATAGAGACACAAGAATGGGAAACTATGGTGAAAGATTCGGGGAACACCAGAGGTCGCCACACGTAGTTTCGATAAACAATTTAGTAGTATTAGGTTATGAAGAACATAGTGGCTTGAGCAATGACACGATATAAGGAGCGAGAGGAACATGAGGAGGCCAGACCAACGGAGCCTAGCATGAAGGATCTACACAGAGAAATTGTTGTAGTCCAGATACAAGTGTACCGAAACAATCTCACACTGAATAGGATTGAGTAGAGCATACATGACATGAAGAGAAGAGAAATCTCGGGGTTCAATGTGAAAGCCCCAGCCCCGGTGGACTCATATGATGAGTGAAATAGGTCTTCAAACAGAATTTTGATAATATGTCGGTTAGCCTTTACTTTTTTAAGTTGAAGTTTATAGTAGATAAAACTGCAAATGTAGCCTGGATGGTCTTAAAAACTTTATTTAAATTTTGGACAGCGTTTGACGCAGACAAGTGGCAAACAGATTTGGTTTCCTGTGGGCAGGTTGAGGCCACCTACAAATTTTGTTAAAAATAATTATGTTCAAAAAATCTTAATAGAGAAAATTACTACCAAGCTTACAAAAAACAAGTACGTTTTTTATAATAAAACTCTATAATTATCTTTATTTATATTAATTAATTTCATAATGTCTATTGTTAAAACTTAATAAAATATTTATTTCTATAAATAATACTTTCATTCTTACCTAATATGTACAACTTCATAATTAATTCCTTTTGGACAAAAAAAAACATTAATTTCACAACATTCGTCTAATCTCTTAGATATAATTTACATAAACCTATTAGAATTCACTCATACCTATTAAAATTCACTAATACACATCATTTAGATGCATGCTTCACCAATCACAATGTCGAAGAGAGTTGACAGTGTAATCTCAAATTTTGTTACTAGTCAATGTTTATAATTTACAACCATTATAATTTGGAGCATTTTAGGTCAAATTCGAAACAATAATGATAAAATTAAAATTAGTATACATTATTTTTCCTATATTCATTTCATTTTTTTTCGATATCATTAACATAACACGTTAAGTTGCACTTATATCTCGAACACGATATTTTTATTCAATACCCATGATGGCTTTCGGGGTATATATATATATAATATATATATATATATAATATATATATATATTTGTTTTTTAAATTTATTGTTTTTATAAATAATTAATGATAAGTAATTTTAAATATATTTAATATATAATTTGTATTAATAATTTATTTTAATTAATAATATCTATTTTTTATTATTATTTTTATTAATTATATAAATTCATTTTAAAATAATAATAGTGATTTCAAAAAATTATACCTATAACTTCAAAGGTTAAATATGATTAATTTTCTACTTTTTCTTACCTAGATTAATCTCTACTATTATGGTTTACAAAAGAAACATTATATATAAATTTATACTTGATTGTTAATTGGATTCAGGTATTATTATCTGAATGGATGAAAGTGTTGTAAGTGTTTATTTTTACTAATTTTGTAATTTTCATTTCTGCAACATGTATATTGCTATTATAAATTTCCATTATCTCGGAATTTATATTGTAGCATTTCTCTGTTCTTTTGATCATATCAATTCATAATCATTATTTTTAGAAAATTGAATAAATATTTATTTGTGTTGTAAATATTAAGAACGAGATGTCACTGGCTCTGATACCAATTTTAAGCAGGGGCTTTGCTACTTGTTGCATCTCTTCATTCGGCCCTGATAGCCAACTCTTGGTGAACCAGTGGTGAACCTACTCAGAACTTTCATGCTCATGTTTTAGTAAATATCTGCATAAAAGGGAAAATGTTTGAAATGGTTGCTCTTATTGATTCTAGAGCAGATATTAATATTTTGAATACGAAAAATATCCCAGCAAGATATTGGGTGACTGCAGAAAGAGAAGTGGTAGGATTGGGTAATAAAAAGCTTAGATATGAAGTACCCAAAGCATTTGTTTGTTTTGATAGCCACTGTGTTTATTTGAAGTTTGCAGTAACTCACATTCCAGTGGATTGCATGCTTGGTAATGTCTTTCTCGCATCAGTAGAACCTCATGGGTCACTCAGACTCAAAGGAGGCAAAGCTGGATATTTCATTTCTGTCCCCACTTCAAAAGGGACAAGAAAGAAAATTGAACTTCCATATATCTCTAGTCCTAGAATTTCTACAATGGTACACATTGTACAAGATCTGGATAGAGCCGAAGCCAGACTGACAGATCTAAAAGATTTTAAGCCAACTTTGAGAATAGAAGAACGCCTCAAATCGTCCCAGATTAAAAATAGAATTGAAGAATTGAAGAAACAATTAGAAGAAGAATGCTGCTCAGAGGAACCCAATGCCTTTTGGCACATGAAGCAGCACACAATCAAACTTCCTTACAGGGAAGGATACACTGGCAAACCTTGTAAGAGCAGAGCCATCACGATGAACACAAAATACCGAGATCTTTGCCAGAAGGAGATTCAACAACTCCTTAGTAGAGAACTGATTAGAGAATCCAACAGCCCCTGGAACTGTTACGGGTTCTATGTCAAGAAAAGAGCTAAACAAATGAAAGGCATCCCTAGACTGGTCATAAACTATAAGCCTCTAAATTCAGTCCTAGCTGATGACACCTATCTAATCTCACACAAAGGAGACTTAATCAGAAGGATAGCAGGTGCCAAGATATTTTCCAAGTTTGACCTGAAAGCAGGGTTTTGGAAAGTGGCCATTTTTGAGAAAGATAAATTTAAAACTGCCTTCAGCATACCAGCTGTACATTATGAGTGGAACGTTATGCCTTTTGGACTCAAGAATGCTCCATCAAAATTTCAAAAGGTAATGGATGGTATTTTCAAGCCACATTTTGATTGGCTAATTGTATATATTCATGATGTATTAATATTTTCCAAGAACATCGAAGAACATTTTAAACATGTAAATATTTTTAAGAATTTGGTTAAGCACAATGGCTTGGTGCTTAGCAAAAAGAAGATTGAGGTATTCCAAACCACTATCAAATTTTTGGTTCATACGATCTACAATGGGCAGATTTCTCTGCAAAAAATGCTTTAGAGTTTGCAGATAAGTTTCCAGATGTCATCACCGACAAGAACCAACTGCAAAGGTTCTTAGGTTGTCTTAACTATGTCAGCAACTTTTATCAGGACTGCGCCAGTGACAGAAGGATATTAAACCAAAGATTGAAGAAGAAGAATCCTCCTAGATTGACAGAAGTCCATACAAGAGTAGTTCAAAACATGAAGGCTAAGGTAAAACCCTTACCTATTCTATATGTTGCTGATGAACTTGCATACAAAATTGTTGAATCAGATGCAAGTAATATTAGATGGGGTGGAGTCTTAAAAAAAAAGGTTGGAAAATAAGAACAATTTGTACAATTTGCATCAAGAGTATGGAATCCAGCCGAAATGAACTACTCCATGATCGAGAAGGAGGTCAAGTCAGCATGGAACTATATCAGTAAGTTTGAAGTTTATCTTATTAATAAACCTTTTCTTCTGAGGAATGATGGATCTGCTCTGCAGAAAGTGTTAACAAAAGATATCAAGAAGGCTGGAGAAGCCAAGTTTTCCAGATGGCAGGCTTTATTTGCAAACTTTGACTTTTAGGTAGAGCACATCAAAGGAAAAGACAATAATCTACCTGATTTTCTAAGCAGAGAATACATTGAATCAAAAGATCATGTCATGATGATTATCATAGAGTGGGACCAGCACCAGAAACAAGAAGTCTTGAGAACTGTCCCTGATGACCAAGACTGGGAGACCTATAAAAGGAATTGGAAACCCACGTGGCAGCTTCGAAATACAAAGGTGCTAGACGCCAACTTGTAGCCACATACCGACCTCCAACACTTTGTTCTACAAAGAAAAGTTTACCCTAAAGGGGGTAAGTGGATTCATGATATGATATATGATAAAGCAAGGAGGGATGGTGATCTTGTATGACAGGCTTTGGAACAAAATTTTCACGACATTGCCACTATCTGGTGCCATGGTAATTAAGTGAATTAATTCATGCATTGTGAGTGTAGTACGAATAGCACTTCGCTTTCATAGTACAAATATTAATGCAGTATCAATTTGGAAAAATATATTTATATTAAATTTAAACAAATTCAATAAATCGAATAATAACCTGAGTAGAGTTCCGGTGTTTGCGTTTAGTTGCCGCTGGAGTGAACCTTGCTGCTATGGTTCCAAAGGAGGTAGTGTTTAATTAAAAGGAATAGTCCAGCAAAACAAGGCAATGACTGAAAAACAGGGAAAAAGAGAAAACAGTGCCAGCAAGCAACCAAAAAAAAAATGTCGATGAGTGGACTACCATCCACAACAATGAACACGCCCTATGGCAGCATGAACCATTCAAAACCACAAAAGTTTGGTCCATGCTCTACATTTCATGAGTTCTAGATGAAGTTTAAACGTAAAAATGAGTCAAACTGCAACATTATTTATTAACTATAACAATATAAAATGTTACTAATCAGATCGGAAAAATGAAAAATGAAATCTATTGTTACTAATGAGATCGGAAAAATGAAGTCCAACATTGTCGATAAAAAATGAGATCCAACATTGTCGATAAATGAGACCACCAATCTCATTTCCTTCGAAATGATTTTTTAACATACATATCTTGTAAACACTCTTAATTAATGAATATACTGTAAACACTCTTAATTAATGAATATATCGTTAGATCTCCTAATTAATAAATATGACTAGTCAGAGTGTCATTCTTAATAAAAGAATAAGACTAGCCAGAATTCTCTAAAACGAAATTGCACATTCTCTTCAAATAGATTCTTTTGTGACATGCATATCTTCTAAACACGGCTAACTAATTAACGAATATAACTATCGAGAATGTCACTCCTAATTAATGATTAGCTAGAATTTTCTGAAACTAAAAGAAATTGCACTTTAGATAAGGGAAAATAATTGTTAAGGATTCATTCTAATGGGATTAATTATTAGTATTTCATTATAGCAATTTTTTTTATCAATATCCTTAGCATTTCATAGATGGTAGTATAATCATTTTATGTCCGGGAAAAAATTGTAAACTAAATTATTATAAGAAAAATTAAAAAAACATTGATACTAGAAATGCAAAAAATTGAAATTCAATTATTAAAAAAAATAATGATTATGAATTGATATGATTTAAAGAGGACAGAACTAGTACAATATGGATTACAAGACAATGGAAATTTATAATGGCAATATACATGTGATGTGAGTATAAAGGTATGATTTGCACAAATATATATTTATTGAATTTTCCTAAGATTAATGATTATGAATTGATATGATTGAAAGAAGAGAGGACCTGTACAATATAAATTCCGAGACACTAGAAATTCATAACAACAACATACATGATGCGAATATGAAGGTATCATTTACACAAATAAATATTCCATAAACCTACCCATGGAAAATCATGAAATTAATAAAAATACAAAAAAAAAATTAGAACCCTATTTTCGGGAAATCTAATTCTTCAAGGTGTAGAAATAAAAATCATAAAATGAGCAAAGATAGACAATTTCAATAGATTCATTGAGACAAATAACAATATCTAAATCCAATTAACAACCCAGTATCCATTTATGTATAATTTTTTTTAAACCATAATATTAGAGATTAATTTAAATGAGAAAACTTAGAAGATTAATCCTATTTGATCGGATCTTTATATAAAAAGTAGTGCCTTTTTTATTATCACTAAAATTATTTAAAATAAATTTGATATAATTTTATTAATATATTTTTAATTTTAATAATTATAATTAAAAAATAAATCATTATTATTTATATAATTAAAATCATATAATATAAACTATTATATTAATATACTTAAATTTATATTTTATAAATAATAAATAAAATATATTTATATTAAATTTTAACCAATTCAGTAAATTAAAGGTTAACATTGGTCGGGGACAGAATGGATCCCACAGGTTCCGTATGCAAATAAAAGAAAGTAGCATTAATTGAGACAAACAGAGGGCAATTACTACACAACAGAACAAAAGAGAAAACAAGGTCGGCAATGGAAAGTAAAAATAAATTGAAAAGGAGGCTGCTATATACAACATTTAATGAACTGAGAGAAGCAAATATGTATAATGCGATCCATTCTTTTCATTGCAAGAGCTCCGACCGAACGGCATTCCAATGAAGTAAGTATGATAGTGTAAAAAAGCAAAAACGGGTTTATTTTTATGGAATATTATTTCATAATAGTTATGTGATTTTGTTATTGAGAGGTTAAGGGTTTTAAGTACCATGGAGAGGTTAAGGTTTAATTTTTTTTAACACTTAAGTTTTATCAAATTAAATAATAATAATAATAAATAAATTATATAAAATTTTGTCAGATTTATAAAAAACTATGGTAACATAAATATTTTATCTCCAGTAATATTTAAAAATCATTGATAATGTGGTGATAAAGAAAATGTAAAAATCTTTATTTTTCTAAGTGTTCTCTCCATAAGGGTTCATTTAGCAAGGCCCGTTACTTTTCCATTTTTGATCTCGGTTAGTATTGGGGTTTTTGTTCATTCTCTTCTACTATTTAAAGCAAAGACTTTCCATGTTACAATGCTTTAAGATGGGTTTTTTTTTCAGAAAAGCATTCATAGTTGGGAGGGTTCTTACGTGGAGTTTATGCGTAATTAAAATTTACTGTGGTTATTGTTAATTTTCTACAGGTTTTTATATGAATGTTGTTATTCTTAATTTTCTGCGGGTTTTTATATGGATGTTGTTATAATATAAAGGAGCTTTTATCATGAGGGTGAAAGATGTTCTTTCTCGAGATTTGAAATGTTGTTATTCTTAATTTTCTGCCGGTTTTTATATGAATGTTGTTATAATATAAAGGAGCATTTATTATGAGGGTGAAAGATGTTTTTTCTCGAGATTTGAAATTAAGTGATTGAAATCTAGTGGAGTGGATAGCACTTTATTGTGAATTCACATATCTCGGTTAGCATTTAGGTTTTTGTTCATTCTCTTATGCTATTTACAGGTTCTTTTGAATACAGATATGTGAATTCTTGCACTTCTAGTCACAACTAGGTTAATAACACTTCTAGATGGGGTGGGAATAAATTATATCTACAGTTATATACAACCTTACAACCTTATAAACTTATGGAGTTAGGGTGATCACCTTATGGATGTGTTTGATAGTTAAGATATTTTACAAAAGTATGTGCTTGTAGGTAAGCTTACTTAGATCAAGGTTATTCTTTCAAAGTTGAAAAACTGCTTATAGTGGCCTGCTTTCTATCATCCTTCTTGACTGCAATGAATAATTAGATCTAAAGCATATTGCTATTATGACTTAATAAATACCATAAGACAATAATAATAAGCCTAAGACCATTGCACATTGACCATAAGAGGCTAATAAATTCACATGTTTTTCTGTTGGTGACTTTCCAAGTGATTTTCTAAGGTCTGGTATATGTTTTCTGATATCTGAAATATGCTTTTTGAGATCTGGTGTACTTGTTTTAGTAGGAAGAAATCAATTTTCTAAGGTTTAATATCCATAAGAAATCACTTATCAATCTTGGGAGCATCATTTTGAAGCTAATGGTGGAGTATTAATTGATTTATTTTATGAAATATTGTTCATCTTTGCAGTGGAAAAACAAGCCCCAAGACATAATATGAATTGACATAACAATTTCAAAAGGGGAATAAGTATCTAAGTTATCATTGTAGCATCTTTTGTGGATTGATATCATCTCTCTTAAATATTTAAGAGGTTGGTGTATTTTTTGAGCCATTGGTTTCAGGTCCAACTATTATGTTTGCATCCATTGGGTGGCAGACTTCATTGGTTTCTCTTTTTGTCTTTCTTATTTGAGCATTGCATGTTTGCATCTCATCTCATTGCAAAACATTACATTGACATTTTGATTTGTATTTTTCATATAACACATCATGTTCTAGCTACTCTTCGGGAATATTAACTCTTGCATAATATATCCTTCCTATACTTATCATCGTTCCTTACAAAATTATTGCATTATTAAAGTAGAGAAGGAATCTTATAGAAGTCAGATCTAAAATTAACATAAAGGTGACTTTTGTGAATGGATTTTAGTTTCTAAATTAGCTACTTTCAATTGAGGGTTTCTAACATTTACTTTTCCTTCCACACTATCGTCTTGGAGATAGGCTTGTGGATGTGAATGAACTTAGTAAGCATGTCGATTAGTGATTTTCAGATTGTGTGGATGTGGATGATTGCTTTAGCTTTCCTCATCATTTGAAAATTTTTATAGATCCCAAGCAGTTCAGTAGGTATTTGTCCTCTTTAATCTATCTTTTGTCGGGGCAAAGGTCAAATTATAGTAAGGGACCTAGCAGGATATGAGACATGGAACCTAACTGGATGGCTTCTTCTTGTTGATGATTACTTCCTCATCATCTAAAATAACTGATAGATCTGAAGCATTTCAGGCATTGTCCTACACTCAAGCATCGTCACCCCTAGCTTCCCTTTCAGTTTCCCTTGATGTTGTTGCAATGGACCATGGCACTATCATGTGTATGAAGGATCACATCCACATATCCTCCCTCTCATTCTCTTAGCTCTAGATGGTGAATTTATTATGCCATGTCCTTCCTCAAAGTAATAAAACAACCTAGGTTAAAGCATTTCTTCCACTGTAATAAATAGTCTTTCAATGCTAATAATCAATTTTTTATAAACATTTGTGCTTAGCTCGCAAATAAAACTGCTTTACAACCAACCAAGCTGTTGTTGGCTTTTCAATGTAGTGAATGCATAGAACCATAATGTTGTTAGCGTTTCAAAGTAATAAAACAACCTAGGTTGTAAGCCAAAATGTTTCTGTGATAAGAAAAAGACACAATCCATCCAAAATCCACATCATAATGCGGTTACAACCAAAAACATATGACACCCCTATTCTTTATGACCATGAGAATCTTGTAAGATTTCTACATTATAATAAACTATAGATGTTCCTTCTAAAATGGATTTTGGCTGCAATATCGCACACATTATGAAATAAAACAACCTAGGTTGTAAGCCAAACTGTTTCTGTGACAAGAAAAGATACAATCCATCCAAAATCCACATCATAATGCCGTTACCAACAAAAACATATGACACCCTTATTCTTTATGGCCATGAGAATCTTGAGTGCCAAAACTCCCCAAGTTACGTTCTTGAGCCAGGTAGGTTGGCCTACCTGTCAAGGGTTGATTAGGAAATGGTTGATTGTTGCCATATGACTGACTCCAATTTGCAGCTTCCAACCATGGAGGTATTGAGTACCCATACCTCAAATTTGCACTACTGACCCCTGCATTAAGTGGAGGTGTGTAATTAGCATACATAGAATTGACACGAACTCTGGTAGGAATAAGGCAAGTGGGTAAACCCTCAGTTTGATAGTGAGGCACTTGAATGTTTATGAGATCTTGGAATAATGGTGTATTATCTGCAATGGAGTCCAATGAGTTTGAAATAATCATGGTTTCATCAGTTGTTCTTGTATCATTGTTAACCATATTGATCATCCCTTGTTCTTTTTCAAGCATTTGTTGTGCCTTTCTTTTTTCCTTTTCCTGTCTTGCTATTTGTTTTTGTTGGTCCTTGACTTGCCTTGCTTTATCTCTTTCAATCCTTTCATCTACTCGACGTTGCGCTGCAACAATCCTTGCTACCATCTTCTCCCTGACTAGATCCTTCTTTTTTTGTTTTAATTCTTGCATTTCAAATTCATTTATTTATTTATTTTATTTTATTTTATTTTATTTTTTTCAGACTCAAGTAATAGGTTTATATAGTCCTCTGAGGTGAGTAACTGTGACCTTCGGCCCAGATGAGACTACCCGATGCACCTTACTTTTTCATCATTGATACTCTCTCTATTGGTAGCTTTAGGAACCGACCAAGTGTCTTCTCCACTCCTCCCACCTGCATGTCATTGCTTGGTACTTCCCTTTCAGTATTTGGTGGAACTCATTGAACTATATCATTATCTTCATTTGATGCCTCATTAAGTGCTTCATCTTCTTCCATTGATCTATTGTCCACAAAAAAAATGAAAAATTTCACTGTTCATTTCTGATGTTTGTGAGGGCATGTTCATGCTTTCTTCATTGGTTGCTGAGACACTATGTGCATTCATATTAATCATTGCTTCCGCTAGCCATGAAGGTGGGGTTACTTAGCTTGGCAATGTCAATTGGTCATTGTCAACTGCATGTTAAACAATGTCATTAACAATATCAGCAACATGAGTTTCATGTTCTTGAGTTGGTGGAACGATCTCCATGTCACTGTGAATTTGTTTATTGTTATATTGTGTTTCACATACAGTTTCATCATCTTCAGCATATAAGTGTCCTTGAGATAGGGAAATCATATTACCAGCTCCAACAACATCATCTTGGTCATCTACTTCTTGCACTTCAACACCTGTTTGGGCATTCCCTTCTTCCTGACCATCCACATGAAATGCTTGGCTACAACTAGTATCACGCATAAGAGCATCATAGTTCAGTGGCCAGATTCCTGTCCTCCTAAAGCCAGCCTTGATATATTATGGTGTCAAAGCCCTTTTAAAATCTTTACTTGCAAGCTCTGCTAGCTCGAACCTTTTCACCTCAACCCCCGGATTCTTTGCCATCCATGCAGTGCGCTCCGACATGAAATAGTTCTTGAAAGGTCCAAACACACTAACATTAAGGGGTTGCAGTCTGTGAGTGGTATGAGCGAGCAATGTCAACAGGTCGATGCCTAAATTGTTTGCTTCCTCAATTGTTTGCATAGCCATGTGGCGCCCATGGCCATCTAATATCAATAGGTGTCTGTTATTAGATGAGACGCCACTTGGTACCAATGTAGCAAAGTGAAAAATCCAACTTAAAAATAGTTCTTTAGTTATCCATGCATGGGGATGTGCAGCCATGTATTCACCTAGTTCACAGTTATGTATATATTTTTCCAGATGATTTTTACATTTGAATAGATAAAATCCTGGGATTGAAGTACCAATTGCATTGACACAACATAAAATAGTTATCCACTCCCTACTCTTAGGAAAAATATTTGGCACATTTTGGCACCCTCTCTTGGCAATTACCCACATGCCACAATTCATCCCTGCTTGTAAACGTGTTTCATCATAGTTCCATATATGGTCTGCTCCATAAGAATGTTTATCATAAGCACTACAAAGTGTGTCAAGGAATTTTTGCACAACTGCAGGGCACAAATTTAATGCTCTGTCTCTGTCAAGGCCCTCAACAGTACACAATACAAGTTCTGGATGCATTTTTTTAAACCCAAAACACCATGATTTATCAGGAAACCCATCTTTGAATGGGTTTGGCCTCCCTTGACATATTTGAGCAACTGTGGATTTGAATTGTATCAACTCTAGCCCACGTCCCAATTGGTCCATCTCTTTACACCACTCAACCACCTCGGCCTCATCCTCCTCAGTCACAACTGTAAGAGGCCCTCTACGTTTTGTATGAGTCAGTCCATTTCTCCAATAATGCATTGAAGAGGAAGGAATACCATGTTTTTTTGCAGATGCCGAAACTGAGTATCCATTAAAATCTATGTCTGAATTGCAACAAACTTTTGTTCTTTTGTCCATCCTCTTATCGCACTAATCTTTTTAGTTGAATTGCCCCTTGCACTGTTGTTGACGGTGGTTCTGTGGCTGATGGTGTGCTAACATCATCTATCGTCACATGGTCGTACTCAACAATGTTCCTTGGGGCATTGTTGGCATTGACATCAGTTGTCTTGTCCTCATCAGACGATGTGCATTGCAGCTGTGCACCCCTTGTCACTCTCCTGCCACTTCTCCTTGTACGAGCATCATAACTTCTTTTTGCCATAGATGCAACAACATGTAAAATTATTGCATGCATTTAGACATTAGAATATTTTTAAGTTACGCTTTCATACAAGGCAAAAATACCTCTGCTTTATTACAGGTAATTATCAACATGTATGTTAGTATCCTTGAAAAATCAAATATACAAAATCATTTTGTTGCATGTCTTCAAAATTATCAGTGATCGTTGTTTTGATAACTTATCTTTACACTTAAAATACCATGATTGTATTGATTGGTTTTGTTATGCATTTCCCAACAGAGTTGTTGTTCGGTTTGACTACTTAAAATATTTTTTTGTTGTTTTGTTGTTTTCTGTAAGGATGCACTTCTCCAGAAATGGATCTCTGGCTTTCAAGGAGTTATCATTGGCCAAACCAAGCATGGTATTTAATTTGACCAAGGCTCCAACTCGAGACCCCCTGAAACACTCTTGATCACAACATTGCCATCATAACAAAGTTTTTCCTCATGTCATTTACGGTTGAAGTTTCTAGTCATGTAAACATTCATTTCAACTACAACACTTATTTGCATCCTGTCTACATATATAGGAGGTTGGTTGTGCCTTCTTTGTGGTCCTTCATTCTGATAGGTTTCCCCTTGTGTACAACAACCTTCCAATAGGGCCCTTTCACTGCTTCTTGTTTATGCTACCATTAGTATTGATGATGTTCATTGCTGGCCTCATACAAGATTTTCAGTTACAGAAACAAGCCCCGGGATTTGCCTGGTAAGTTCAATTTTATTTTCCCGATCGACATATTTATGGGATCTCGCTAAGTAGTAGTCATTTGATTATGCTTTTCAAGCAATCTCTCTTAAGAATTGAAGGAGGGATAGACCTATAACTATCAACGAATGGAAGAATGAAGCACATCTATGCTCTGTTACAATGCTATCCACGGGATGATGGAAGGAGGGAGAATACTATCATATAACGAATGAGGGATATACGAATGGTTACATAGCTACCAAGTGGGGATGGATTCTCAACCCTCCTGAACAAATGAGAGGATACATTGTTGGTGGCCACAATTCCTATGGGTGGAGGTCCATATCTGTGTCCTGGGATACTAATTCGTATGTGAGGAATGCATTTCATGGTGATAGCCCAGGTGATAGTTGCATATGATGAGTTGAGGGGCCTCAATTCTTATTGATTCCGATAATTCATAATACCAATTATAGATTCTGATGACTAGTGCCTCGAGATTGATCATCATTATAAATATTGTTCTGGGGAATCTATTTTGAATTAGAACATAGTAATGTACCTCAATTATAGCAAGGAAATACTTACACCACTAATTTTATTTTACCCATAATGTAAAAGTCAATTCACATACTTTAAGCAACTTATGCATACAACAATATTTTCCTTACTGTATGTTTTCATCTTATAACTCGGTTCCCCTTAACAGCCTTTTCATTATTGTCTATTTTTGTCATATCCTTGCGGTTATATCTCGGTGCTCCTTAACAGTGTTTTCCTTACAGTCTGTTTTCGTCTGATCCTCCTGGTTATATGTCTCCTCTTCTTAAGTAGTAGTGATTTGATTATTCTTTTCAATAAAATCTTTCCAAGCACATCAATACGTCTATAAGTCTGAACATAGAAATAGAAATAGGTGAATTGTGAAATAGAACTGTAGGCTCTGTGTTGATTTTCATGAAAGTGAAATTGAATGTGTAAGAACTGAAACTGTAAGAACTCTGATAAATGAATACAAAATTGTAAGAAAAATGTGTTGTAATTGATATAACTAACCTCAATATATTGACAACTGTTTTGTGATGTTGTGTTTTCAAGGTTGCTGAATAGTTTGAAAGCATAACATGCAACTTCAACAGTGGTTGAACTTCTTTTATAGTTTTTGGCACTTCAATTTAATTGGTGGACATGGATGAACATGGATTGCAATGGCTTCATTTTGAATGTGTGGTCTGGATTTAATTTGATGTGATCTAATGGTTGAGAATTTGTTATTCATTGATCCATGTGCTTTGATTTGTTTTAATGAGAAATAGAGTGAGTTGGATGTCATTTATTATAGTTATTGGGTTGGGTGTCATTTATTGAACAAAGTGGGTTTAAATGTTATTTGGTTGGGTGTCATTTATTGAACATAAGGGGGTTTAGTTGTTGAACAACACAACAGTTATGGCTGACATACATTCCCTTCCCTTTTATTATGTGCAGGTATGGATATTTATTTGGGATACAAAGCTTCATTTTGATGAGTGGGGGTTGAAGTGACTCCTACTTTGTACTTCTGGAATAGACCATTTTGGAAGTATTTATGGTTTTATCTGTTTTCTAGTTGGGTCAATATGGTTTGCACTCTTAGTATTAAGATACTATTTATGGACAGTGGTGGGCCCAGTTAATGTATTGGGAAATTTTGGACATAAATTAATACTTATTTATACTTAATGTTATTTATCTTTGTTTAAATATTGGTTGCAAAAGTCTTAATTTTTAGTGGTTTGGTGGGACCAGTAGTATATCAATTACTGGTCCCTGCACAACATTAGGAATCTCTCCCTAGCATAACTATTTTATGTCCTGCAAAACTGTATAAACTCAAACATTAGGGTAAACTCAAACATTAAGTGAAAGCTTGAAAACATTGATTAAGTGTTGATACCAGAAAACACAAAAAAAAAATATAACTTTGGAATAAAATAAAGAATATTCATTGAAACTAGAAAAAAAGAGATTGATTGAAATTTTAAGGTAGGAGAGTACATACCGTGTAATTATAAAAGACTCTATGAAATCATGGAATTCAATTTACAGACAGTTTCAGCGCTCTACTTCCACAAAATCTATTTATTAAAGCTGCAGAATAGGATATACACACCATTGTTATTAAGGCTGCAGAAAAGGATATACACACCATTGCAGCGTTTTCACAGAGATGGAGATAAAGATGTTATGCCATCCAGATGCGTACATCGAAAGGCTGGTTTTTTCTTTTACCTACCCACATTGTACGGTTTATATTAAAAGCCTTTTTGCTGTGAGAAATACATCAACCTGCTCACTTATCTTTTTGCTTTTTGCTTTTTCTAACCCTGGAATAGCAACCCTCAAATATCAATTCGAATGAAATGTCTTTTAAAATGATCCATTTTACTCGAATCATTAGTTTGCAACCACAGATTTATATAATTCGATTCGCAATTTTAAATGATGTTGGGAGGATTGGAATTCTGAATTGAATAGACCGGGATTGGGATGGTTGGAATTAGCGATGGAATATATCTTTAATTTACAAGAATTAGAATATATATTATAATTAAAATTGTATTTATAGGTATATGTAGTTAAAAATATAAATAAAATAAAAGATAAATTTATTTTTTAATATTTCAAAAATAATTTTAATAAATTTAGTAATATTTTTTTTATTTATGAAAATTTATTGTACGGAAAAGTTGTGTGGTGTATTTTTAATAAAAATGTGATGTACATATGTGATAAAAATAACAATCAAATATGTCTATCTTGTAATATATTAGAATAAATTTGATGACTATAATATATTAGAATAAATTTGATGACTATAAAATCTTGAAAACTATTTAATATACATCAAAACATAGGACTATATTCTCTCATATGGCAAGAGCTCTAGGTTCAATAACTTATGGTCTCCTATACTTACAAGTGACAAAAGGATCTTTTCTAGAGAAAACAACGTTATTTGTTTATAAGCAAGTGGCTTTTGGGTTTTAAATGTTGTTTAGATTATTTATAAAATTATTGTTTGGAAAGATGCATTCTACAACTTAATATAAACAAAATGTGTAATTCTTTTTATGTTCAACTTAGAATTGACACATATCTTTTTAAAATTAAAATAATAATCAATAAAATGAAAAACAATATAGACTGTGAGAAAAAATAAAAATAAAATGATTAATAAATTGTTATTATTACACATTATTATAAAAGAGATAATTCCTTCAAATTCATAAAATGGAAATATAATATTTAAAAAAATTAATAAATAAATACTTTATAATCTATAGATATATAGTTGAATTATATAATATATATAATTTTAAAAACAATATATATAATAAAAAATAAATAAATAAACTATAAATTAATAATACAATTATGTGTAATATAAAAACCATTCAATCATTAATATCATTAAATAATATTAATATAGACAATAATAAAATAATAATTTTATTTAAAATTTCACATAAATTAAAAAAACATAATTATTATTATACAAAAGCCCATATAATAAATATAACAAAATTCTTATTAAAATAAATAAATAATATAAACAGAAAGCATGATTTTGTCTCTAAACTAATCTGGTGTGTTATGAAAGATACCAAAAACATTAACAATATTTAAAAAAAATAAAAAGAAGAATTCTATTTTATAAAATTTATATATATTATAGATAATATAAAAAAATACTGATAAAAAAATAATGACCTTTTTCGTATTCGAATTTAATTTAAAACCTCAAGTATCAATATAGAAATATTATAAATATTAAAATAGGAAATTTAACGAAACCTGACACAGTCATAACTCAACTCTCGACACCCACCCATTAGGGTAGCATGAAGCATGCGCCTGAATGTTGTATTTTCTAACCTATTTATATTAGGGTCCCTTCCTTTCATTGCATGGGCTCCAGTTTCAGTTTTTTGGTTTTCTTTGCATTATTGGAAAAAAAGGGAAATCCATTCCAATGAGATCAAATGAAGCTCAGGAGTAAAAAAGAGGCCAATTATACAATTATTTGCTATTAAAATATAACACCATAAATAAAATTATAAAGTTTTACTAGCATTTGTAAAATTAACATTTATAAATTTTAATGTCTATTCAGCTTAATGTCTATGTCTATTCAAACTGGAAGAGATAGAAGTGTCAATATTATAAATAAATTATACGAATAAATAAATAATTTTTTGGATTTTTTAACATATAACTATATAAATAAAATTATACAGAAAAGAAATGAGATGTTAACGTTGTCTATAAATAAGGTCAACAATCTTATTTTTTTCTAATAAATTTTTTTGTGATATACCTATCCTCTAAACACTCCTAATTAATGAATATGACTAACCAAAACTCGAAATTGCACTTTAAATTCGGGAAAATAATTATTATAGAAAAGATTGAAAATATTGATACTAGAGAATGCAAAAAAATTGAAATTCAACTATTAAAAAAATAATGATTATGAATTGATATGATTGAAAGAAGAAAGGATCAGCAAAATAATAGTGGAAATTTATAATAGCAATATACATGTGATGTGAGTATAAAGGTATGATCTTCACAAATAAATATTTAATTCAACTTTCTAATAAAAAATGATATGATGGATATGATTGAAAGAAGAATAATCATTTGCACAAATAAAATATTTCATAAACTGCAGCTTAAAAATCATAAAATTAATATAAATAAAAAAAATTCAGAACCCTATTTTTCAGAAAATCGCACTCTTCAAACCTACTGAAAATAGAAAATCAATAAAATAAACAAACAAAACACTTATAATAAATTATTGTGAAATAATTGTATGATTTTATTCATATATTTTAATAAATAATATTAAATATATATATTTATATAATTAAAATAACATTAATATAAATTATAATATTAACTATGTTTAAATTTAACTTAAATTTTATTATTATAATTATTAGACCATAAACTTTAAAAAGAAATATAATCAAAACCCCTGAAAGCCCATTCATGTGTATTGAATAGGAATGTTCTGTTGCGTGTATGCGTTGAGCCCAATGCGTTAGGCTAATGATATTAAAAAAAAGGAGAGAAAACTATAATAATTGTCTTTACTTTTCCCCTTTAATCTAAAATTCTCCAATTTATAATTGGATGAAATAATAAACACAGAGTACTAACAAAACCTAACAGTGACCAAAACTAACACAGTCAAAGCTCTTTATAGCTCGACACTCAGATTGGTGAAGCACCCTGAATGATGCGTTCCGTGTATGAGTGAATTCCGATGTTTATGTACACGAAATGAATTTGTGTTCGGTTGCTACAGCAGTGAGACCGCTACAAATATCACTGCGTTGAGTACGAATAGTGTTGTAAGGAAAATTTTAAGGATGGAAAATTTTTTTGAAGTTTAGAAACATTGGCGAATCTCACTAATCCCTAATATGCAAACTACAAAATTTTCAATGATATATTTGTAAAATTATTCAAATTTATAATGATTTATCATATAGCCACTATATAATGTTGGCAATTTTTAAAGTAGAATAATTTTATATTCTAAAATTTGGGCGAATCATCTTTTATAAAAATTGGAAATTGGCGAATCGTTTTTTGAAAAAATCATGGAAAATTAGGCCACTGGACGAACATTAGCCCCTAAAATTTTCCATGTTGCATTGACGAAATCAATTCGCGTACCATATTTATATTCAACTAAAAATATATTTATATTAATTCTTAATCGATTCAGTAAATCAAATAATAACCTGATCAGAGTTTAGTGTTTAGTGTTGGACTTGGCTGAGGCTACAGTGGATTCCACAGGTTCCGTATGTAAATAAAAGAAATTAGCGTTTAATTAAAACAAAAAGAGGGCAATTACTGCACAACACAACAAAGAGAAAACATGGCCGACCAAAAATGGAAAAGTAAAAATAAATCGAAAAAGGTAGTACTTTATACAACATTTAATCAACTATGTGAAGCAAATTAGCATAATCTGATTTATTCTTTTTATTGCAGAGCCCCGGTTTTGCTGCATTTTTTCGATCGAAAGAAATTGAAGTATAAAGTAAAAGTAAAAATAGGTTGGGTTCAGAGAATTAGTTTAATTGGTAAAGTGTTTATATTTATGTGATTAGTTTAATTGGCCAAGTGTTTGTAATTATGTGATTTTGTTATTGAAAAGTCAAAAGTTCTATTTGCTAATGAAAAATTAAAGGCTCAATTATCTCAACACTCTTCTGGTGAGATTCAAGTACATTACAAAAGTAATTGTATTATATAAATTTGGTCAAATATACAAACAAGAAAAAACTGGAACTTAGACATTTATCTCCTGTAATATTAAAAAAAATTGATAATGTATTCATAAAGAGCATGCAAAAATCTGAAGTTCAGTCATTATGAAGAAAAATACTAATCATTTGTTGATAAAACAAAAAGAAAGAAAAAGTAGTAGAATAAATAGTAACATAAATATTTTATATCCTGTAAAATTAAAAAAACATTGATCATATGTTAGTAAAGAGAATGTCAATCATTGATACCAACAAAAATAATGATCATTTGTCTATACTAATGTAAATACAAAGCAAGATATAAAATCCTGGAATTGAATTTACAGGCAGTTTCAGCGTGAAAGTGCAATTATTAGGGCGGCAGAAGTGGAAATTACAGCGTGAACGAAAATACAGACCATGGCAGCACCGCCGAAATAACGATGTTATGCAGATCCGCATGAGATAGATATTATACTAGTAGTATTCCTACATCGCCATTCTTTTTCACCTACCCACATCTAACGGCTTATATTAACAGCTTTTTTTGTTCTCTAGAATTGCCCACTACTCTTTTTGCTTTTTTCTTTTTTTGAATGTATCAACCTGCCCACAACTTGTTTGGCTTTTTGTTATGATGAAATAGTAAGTAACCGTTCAAAGACTCGGGGCCATATGCCATCATGAAAAACCAAACCAAAGTGATCTATTTTACTCAAATCATTAGTTTCCAACGACATATTTATATAATTTGATACCATGATTGGGTTATTGAGACTTACGGATTGGGTTCAAGGTAGATTTTATCTGTTGTGGATGAAGATAATTTTTTTGATTATTCATTATTTTTGGGACTTCGACATTCTCTGATATATAAATGTTAACAAAATTTAGGGTTCAAAGATTGATTTTCTCTGTTATGGATGAAGATAATTTTTTTTATTATAAATTATTTTTGGGTTTGACATTTTCACATATATGATAACATAATTTAGTTGTTGAAAAGAATGATTCAGAAAACTATTGGGGGCATATATTTACGCCAGAAGGTATTTTTTAGAAGAACTTTCCCCTGCTCACTTGTCATCACTCATTCGATTATATGTTAGACGATTGGAAAATGTTCAGTCATTAGGTCAAAGGTAGTTGGAAAGAAGATTTATTAAACCCTAACCACCTGCGTGAAAAACATGTAGAGATGATGATAGGGCACAAAAATAGGTGGAGATGAAATTAAATCAGGAACTATGAATTCTCGAAGCCCATAAAAACAAAGATTAATAGAAGAAGAAGCAGAGATAACAAGGAACACGGTTCCTACGTTTCCTAGATCGATGTAGTCAAAACAAAAATCAAGATTTGTCAAATCTCGATATAGTCTATTGAATGTTGTCGAAGGGAGCACCAATCGTTTCTTGAAAAGATCGCCCAACAAAGATTCTTCACCACGCTTCTTCCCCTTCGTTATGTTGTTGGGAATGTTGATTTCAAGCTTGACAGTGGGTCTCTTGGACCATCACATGGTCTCAAGGTTGGAGGTTTGGAAATGGTGTTTGATGGTATTGGTTGACTTCTTGGGAGATTGGTTTTCAGGTTGGTTTATTAGTATTATTGTCTTCATGGTCAAAAGAAGCTTCATTCTCACGAAGAGGGTTCTTTACTTTGTCTATGGACTTAAAAAGAGCGCGCAGAATTGAATCTCGTCCGCTTTGCTTGATCCCTAGGTTGAGCAAACCAACAAGAGCCATCAGGTGTTTGGCTATGTGACCAAGCTATTGGTTGCCTAGATATTGGTATTTTCAGAGTCTTTAAGAAAAATTGAGGGCTTTTATGTTAACCCTCACTCTGTCGTGCAAACCATAACTTATAATTTATACCTTTTATGTAAGGTTATTTTGGCTGTCACGTACGGCACTATTCTTCTAACCCCAAAATTGTTGTAAACCAGTTGCACCAAATTCTCAATGTGATTGTCACTGTAGTCATGATAATTGTCATTTTACTTGTTCTGGGGATTGCCACATCCCATGTCATTTTGCTGGTATCATCCCAACTCGTATTAGCAGGCTTCATATTCGGGAATACCTGCAAAACAACCTTCAAAGCAATTGCATTTGTGTTCATTGTGCATCCCTTTGATGTTGGTGACCGATGCATTGTTGATGGTGTTCAGGTAAGGGAAGAAGGTTGAAACCCTACTTATGTATGTTTCTCTTTCTTATAAGCTCCCCAATTTTCCGCAACGTGAGTTTCTTTTTCTGAATTGTTGATGAGATCTCGGTATGATTTGATGCACCAAATTGCCAATGTGATTATCATTGCACTCATGATAATTGTCATTTTACTTGTTCCGGGGATTGCCACATCCCATGTAATTTTTCTAGTATCATCTCAGCTGGTATTAGCAAACTTCGTATTCAAGAATACTTGCAAAACAATCTTTGAAGCAATTGTTGTTTGTGTTTGGTATGCATCCCTTTGATGTCATTGACCGATGTGTTGTTGATGGTGTTCAAGTAAGGGAAGAAGGCTGAAAACCTACTTATGTATGCTTCTCTTTCTCATGAGCTCCCCAATTTTGTGTAGCATGGGTTTATTGATCTTGATTGTTGATGAGATCTCGGCATGATCTATCTCCTTTAACTTCAAGGTTTTTGTCTGATCCAAGTCTTCTGAATCCATTGGTGATGACAATTTCACATTCGGTGCATCCCTAAATGATTCAGATGGTGAGTGTTGCACAAAAGAAGTGGATATGTCAACTGTCTTTCCACTCATTTCTCCATTGTGAGATATTGTTACTATAGCATCCTTCTTCCAGTACCCTGCCTCTTCCTTTCGCTTCTTCAAATCTGCTTCCAGGGCCAGTTTGGCTATTTGGACAGCCTCTAGCCGTGCAGAATATTGATCTGCAATTTTCCTGCTCTTCTTGAGATCTAAATTCACCGCATTATACTTCTGCATGGATTCCTTCTCCCTGATATTTGCATTCTCCACCTAGGAAAGGATGTTTGTTATTATTTTACTTGCATGTTCTTCACCCTATTGTGCTTTCTTCTGCAGCAAATCATACTCTTATTTTGTAATTGACACAGAATTGTCATTTGATTTCTTAGATGAAGCTCATTTGCTTTATCCAAAAGAGCATCTTTGACTATAAAAATTTCCATCTTAGCACTTTGTGCATCTTCTTTTGTTGCAACGATCTCAGCATCAGATTCTCTGAGGGAATCTAATAATTTAGTTGCATTTTCTTTGCTTGTGTTAACCTTAATTTGAGTGCATCATACAACTTCAACTCAATATCCTTGACTGTGCCAATTCTTCCTTCAATAATTGAACTTCTTGATTAGCCTCAGTTTCCATTGCAGATTCTTCTTTGGCTTCTGATTCCCATTTTGTAGCAGTGGAAGCCTTCTCATCCTCAACCATCAACCGTGAAGCATATGCCAAATGGAGAGCCTTATTCAAAGAACATATCTCCACAGACAGTACCTCCACTTTTTTGGCATTGGCCTTTGAAGCATTGACAACATACTCGGCTTGTTTGGTTACGATGTCCTTAGACTCCATCGAAATGGAGAGGTCTTTCTTGACCCACAGAAGCTCTTGAGTTCAGATTTCAAGGCAACCACATCAAGAGCATGTTGTCTCTGCATAAATTCAAGTTTAGACTACAAGGCCCGAACCCTCTTTTGAGCAACCTCAGTGATGTCCTGCTCAAGCTCATCGACCCGAAACTTCTCACTCTCATATTTATCCAATTCTCTCTTCTCAATCACCAGAGACTCACTCAATCTCACATTGGCTTCAGCAAATGACCTCTTACTCTCTTCCAACTCTTGAAGAGCCCTAGACTTACATTTCTCTACCAAGGCCTATTCTTCCTTAGCACCTTCAAATTATCCTGAGCTTGATTCAGTAGCTATTGAATATCGGGTCCTTAGGTGACTCATTTAGGCCATTTATATTTTACACATACCATGAGGAAAACCGCCCCATAATGAAATCCACATTCGCCCTATGAAACCCAACCATCACAGGCACGTAAAGAGGTAAGAAAACAAGTATATTGAGAATAAACTTTTATGTTTCTTACCTTAGGTAATGTGTTTCTCGGAGATCTGTGGCCTGGTATTTTGGAGGGGACCTTGTCCAACGAAATCCTACCAGTTTTTACTAGAGTTGTGTCTAAGTCTATACTCACAAAACCTTTATTTTGCTTACTATGTCTAGGAGTACCAAGAGACATCTTGTGAGGCATATCTATCGAACTAGATCTATTGCAAAGTATTCAAATCAATAAATAAGTGTACACATCCTCTAATAACCATAATACATAATGGCATTCAAACTAAAAAAAATAAATTATTCAACACATAACCCAAAAGAAGAAATGCAACCAACAATACTACCCATATGCAGAAATGTATCCAACAACACTACAAAAATGCATAAACGAATACAACAAAGCTAACCAAATATGAAATAGAGGATTTAACAGAGAAGCCAAAACTTATATATATTCCAATATAATCTTAAACTTTAACTTCAATTAGAGATGTTTTCATCGTATGAGACCAAATGGTATGAGATCGTGGTTTCTTACAAAAATGTGCATTAAGAGTATTGTAGTTTACACTTGCTAGTTAACATAGGGTAGTGTTTATTTGTTATTTAGATTGTGGATTCAGTCAACTTTTATAAACAACTATGCTTACCGCTTTTATGATTTGAATTAAAATAAGGACGATAATTTTAGAGATTTTCTTTAAAATGTCCCCATTTATGGTCTATTAAAACTCTAATGTTGCGGTTCAACCATTTCACCGTAGTCCCATAGTGCTCACTTTCAATTTTCTCAACAACAATTACTGAGAAAAATGATTGATCCAAAACGGATTCAATTTCGCCTTCATATCAAAGTCTTCAAATTCAATTGAAAGTTGAATCACATCGAAGTGCTCATCGATATGATTCCAACGGTGTGAAGGACGCATAAATCCGAGATTTGAAGAAGAAGTTATGGCCAGTTAAAGTTTTTGGGAAAGCTTAGGGAAAACGGCAAAAAAGTCATAAAGTCAAAGTCAACAGGTCAAAGTCAACGGTCAACGTAGGGTGACATCAGTAGGAAATGTGGCAGCCCGGGAACACGCCACCCGTCCCGGATGTCGTCAGCAGGAGCAGTGACATGGCAACACGCTATTGGACAGAATGGGCCAATCCGGTGCTGACACGTGTCAGCGCGGATTTGCCCAAAGTTGGCATGAAATCCCAAAAATTTGGGGTCAAGGGGAGTTGAACCCCTGACCTTGCAGAACTACCAAGACTTTGCCGGAATCCGCTCACCATTCGAGCTACTGAGGTGCTTCTTAACACATTTGTTGATTTTATATTTATTGTTGCGGGATTGAAGGCGCCGTTAAAAAGGGCCAAGGGCCGGGGTCAACCCCACAGCCGCCGAACCCCTTATTTGGTTACACAATTATCCCACATCCATTGCAACTGACAACCATATATGGTATATATTACCATATGTCCAATGAATAAGCCAACAGAGCGCGGAGATACATGTCACACAAAGTTTAATGCAGATATATGTTAGTATATATGTATATCAATCCATATCAAAACGTCAGAGTGTTGGGCGGGGGTTTTGACCTGCCGACCTCCAACATTGTAATATACACCACGCCTTTACACCTTCGGGCTAACGAATATGCCCATACGTTCAGACTTGAAACAAAGCCGAACCAAAATCGTTTTAATCTGTTGCAGAGCCAAACCTGCCAAATCCAGGGCGTGCGAACTCAGGTGGTTTTGCACATTTCAGGGGGTCTAGAGGGCACAAAGGCCAAATATAGGCAAGTTTATACTTGTTTGACTCTAAATTTCGAGCTGAACACAATGGTGAGATTCTTTTTGTCATTTGAGTCTCTGTTTTTGATCTCATGTATGTAAAAGCATTTTGAAGACTAATAAAGCGATTGCACTAGAAGCTAAGGACCCGAAGAGGTAGCTAGGATGTTTGGTTAACTCTGTTATCAAATTGTCGTTGCGTTGATGTGTATGTTTATGTTTCAATTTGCTTCTGTGTTTACGTTATTCGCAATATTTTCGACCCGTTGCACTAAGTAACATAAGAAAACTTCACATAAAGTCTATAATACCTTTTTACATTTTTAGATCAAATATAGAGTAGCTAGCCCAAGAAAAATAATATGGGGCTCACATCCATATTTCTTTGACCCATGAGTTATTAAATAAGCATCAACATTTGAGAAAAAAATTGGTAAAGAAGAATGAAATTTTGGTGGGAATGCTATACAGTGAAATCATAATTTTTTTATATAGAATATTAACAAGTATTGATGGAAAACTTCAAATGTCTAGGACCTGGTTACAACGCCCTTATTCCAGTGGGTATGGAAAAATATAAAGAAAAAAATAACCATATAAACAATAGGATTGACTGCTTTAAGGGTAAGTTTTGGTTTGTTTAAGTCAATGCTTTTGTTCATGTTTCATAGGACCACACATAAATGTGAAGCCTACATACCCCAAGGAACTGCTACATTAAAACTAATGCCTAACTCCAGCTAATTGTGGGTTATTTTCTATATTTGAAACTAAGTATTCGATATAAAATTGCAAATCGAATTGTGGGTTATTTTCTATGTTTAAAACCGAGTATTTGATATAAAATTGCAAATAGAATTAGAGAAATCTGGTGTTGCAAATTAATGACTCGACTACTTAAAATGTATCATATTAAGTGCATCTCCTTCAAATTTAATGATTCGAGTACCTAGTACATCACTTTCAAATTGATTTAAATTTTGAGGACTACATTTTGGTGTGGTTTTGTCATGATTGCATTTGGGGAGTTGAGTTGAGCCTTGAACGGTTACTTTTTTTTTTGTAATAACGGAAAAGCAAAACGCTGAGTGGGCCCTCATTCAAATTAATTTAGATTTTGAGGATTATATGTCGGTTTGGTTTTTTCATGATCCCATAAGGGGACTTGAGTATTGAGCTGTTACGCACTCAGTATTGAGCTGTTACGCACTATGACTATTATTGAGTGGTTATTCACTATTACTATTTTAGGGTAACAAAAAAGCTGTTAATATAATCCGTTAGATGTGGGTAGGTGAAAAAGCAAAACCCAGCATGAGCCATTCAATGTAGGCATGTGAGTAGTATATTATCATCTTATCAGGGTCTGCCTAACATCTTATCTGGCCGAACGTGCTGCAATGCTTTGTATTTTTGTACACGCTGTAGTTTCCATTTCTACAGCCCGAATAATTGAATTTTCCAGAAGCAGGCCGCTGAAATTGTCTTTAAATTCAATTCCATGATTTCATATCGTCCTTTATACTTACACGGTATGTACTCTGCTACATGAATTTCCATCATCTCAGAAATTGCGAACACCATACATATTGTATCCGCCCTCTATTCTTTTCCTTGAGTTACAATTTTTTGTATTTCTGTGTTTTCTGGTATCAACATTTAATCAATGTTTTTTAAGTTTTCCCTTAATTTGAGTTTACAATTTTTTGCAGGGCATAAAATGGTTATGCGGTATCTGTGAAATGCTCAGGACGTTTTATTTTTTTCGGGTGGTGGTGGCGGCAGATAATGGGGTACCAGTGGTTCCATCCCGTGTGGATGAATTGATAAAAAATATTTTTCTTAGTGTAAGTGTAGGGTGATCTGTATGTCAAAAAAAATCGATTCAAAGAGAGTATCATTTATTTATAATGTTGGCATCTCACCTCTTCCTGTCTGAGTAGGCCTAAACATTGCGCTGAATAGAGATTAGAAGTTATAGATTAAATTTTACAAAGAATGCAGAACTCTGTAAGGTTTTATTTATGTTGTTATATGTTAATAAATAATTATATAGTTCTCTTACTTTTCAGGTTTATACTTCATTTGATGTCATTGGAATGGGTTTCCTCTTTCTCAAGCGATGCAGAGAAGCGGAAAAACTGGACCCGATTTTTGCTCGTTTCTTGAATATTTTGTTTCTGTTGGTTGAATATTTTGTTTTCAAGTGTTGTAGATGGCAGTCCTCTCTTCCATTTATTTTTATGGGTTTTCATTGCCGGACAGCCCTATTTTCTCTTTTGCTCTGTTTCTCATATTTTGTTTCTAAGTGTTGTAGATGGCAGTGCTCTCTTCCGTTTATTTTTATGGGTTTTCATTGCCGGTCGGCCCTCTTTTCTCTTTTGCTCCGTTTATCAGTAATTGTTCTTTTTTTCTTCTTTGTTTGTTTTAATTCAATGCTGCCTTCTTCATAACCATACCTGCGGGGTCCACTCCAGCTGCAAAACACTGAACTCTACTGAGGTTATTGTTTGATTTATTGAGTTGGCTTACATTTAATATAAATGTGTTTTTCCTCTAATATGCATATGGGTTTGTTCCAAATTGATACTGCACTACCATTTGTACTCATGACAGCGCAGTGCTATTCGTACTCCTGTCACACCGGATGAATTAATGGAGTTAGTGGCGAGTTCAGTTTTCCACTTTTATGGAAGCCGAATGGTGAATTCATTACATTTCTTCTCCGCCTTGGCTTTGACGTAGGCAAACCGGTATGTTTCAATTTTTTTATTTTATTTTTTTAATATTCTTATACAATTCCTGACGGAATATAGCTTTTTTTTTTTAATATTGTTGCAATTTTTCTTTATCATTTACCTAAAGCATTAGATTCCACTTAGAGATAGAATCCAACCTTCAGAATTTCATTTATATTATTCCATGGGGTTTTAATAATAATTATGATTTATATTATTACATATGGCTTTAATAATAATTATGATTGGTGAGTTTTAGGTGAAATTGCAAATAAAAAGAATATTAATATTAATATTATTGTTTATATTAATATTTTTTTAATTAATAAATTAATATAGTTAATTGTATATTCTAATATTAATATTGTTTTAATTATATAAATAATATGACATAATTAATATGGTTTAATAGTAATATTTTATATTAAATGGTTTTAATTTTAATGAATAATATTGTATTGGGTTTTAATTTTATAATTAAAATATAAGAGTTATAATTGTGTAAAAGTATTTTAAAATCATAGTGATGGTGATTATGGGTAGGTATTTTTTTTTCAACTTAAAGTGGAACTAAAATTTCTAAATATATATTTTATAAAATATTATAATATCTAGTTTACAATATATCTTTAAAGGATTGAACCTATTAAAATCTTTTGACAATAATAGTGGTTTGTTACTAAATCCTTATAAAGCTCATTCTCTAAATTTTCCATATAAATGAATCTACCATGCTACAAGTGTCTATAGATTATTTATTCTATAATTTCCACATCTCTTAAACGAAGAATTAGATTTTTGGATAATAAGACTTTGAAATTGTATTTACCTATATTCATTTAATTTCATGATATCTACTGCTATAACTTAATTGAATATTTATTTGTGCATATAATCGTCTGATGCTCACACAATATGTACATTACTACTATAAATTTCCATTCTCAGAATATGCAACAGAATTATGCTCACACAATATCTACAAAATGTTTATACTATCAGTTTTTTTTTTTTTTTTCCACTAATGAAATGGAGTAAACTCTATACAATTTTATTTAAGCTTTAGTTAAATTTATTTTCATGTGACATTTTATCAGAGAAAATTGAACTCTTAATCTAAAATAATAAAATTAAATTGAACACTTAACCTCTTGATTTACTGAATTGGTCGAAATTTAACATAATTTTTTTTCGTGTTGAATATATATGTGGCACATTCAAACGAGGAAAGATATATAGACGGAGGAATCAAAAGTAGTTGGAATCTGGGTAAGTTTTTTCTTTTTTAAATCTTGCAATAATGGTATTTGAATCATGTTTTTGATGGTGGAAATGGATTCATGGCCATTCAAAACCTCTGAAACACTGAAAATCTTGAAATTTGACAACTATAACTTAAATTTACATAAACCCTTACTAGATCTTATCAAAATCTCACTAAAATTTCTATAATTTTCCAAAAAAAAAAACTGTTTAAACTACGGCCATTCCAATTGATTCTATTAATACAACCCTATTCGTACTAAACCCAGTGATATTCCTACTAGACACACAGTGGATGAAGTAATGTTGACTTGAGGATGAATCTTACTTCCATCGAAGACAACTTCATTTCCGTCTTCTTTTGGTGGATTGTTTCAAACCCTTCTTTTGTTTCTGTGTTTAGATTAATGATTTTTTTAAAATATTATTATTAAAATACATATAAATTCATTTCAAAATAATGAGAGTGATTTAAAAAAAATGCAGAATTTATTAAATTTAAAGATTAATCATATTTAAATTTTTAAAGTTTTTCTAATCTTAATATTATGGTTTATAAAAGAAATATATACATAAATTGATGTTGGGTTGTTAATTGAATTTAGGTATTGTTTATTTGTATGGATGAAAGTGTTGCGAGTGTCTATTCTCATTCGTTCTGTAATTTCCATTTCTGCACATTTAAGAATTGGATTTTCTGTCAAATTCTCTTTACTCTATATATATATATATAATTGCTATTGTGAATTTCTATCATTATCTCAAAATTTATATTGTATCCGTTCTTTTCTTCTTTCAATCAATCAAATTCATAATCATTTTTAGAAAAATTGAATAAACATTCTCACATCATATATATATATATATATATATATATAATATATAATATATATATATATATGATATATTTTATCATCTCAAAATTTATATATTGTACTAGTCCTCTCTTCTTTGGATCATATCAAATTCATATTATTATCTTTTCTAATAATGGAATTTCAAATTTTTGCATTTCCTAATATCAACACATAATTTTTTATTTTGTTTTTCCTCTTAATAGTTGAGTTTACACACGGATAATGAAATATTTGTAATAACATGTCATTTCAATAAATAATAATAATTATTCTTAATTTCAAATGAATCAATAATACATATTCCTGATTTTAATAGCATTTTAATTTTATAGAGTTCTAGATAGCCATATTCAGTAATTAGGAGTGTCTAGAGGATGAATATGTATGTCACAAAAAAAAATTGGTTCAAAAAGATTGAGATTGTTGGTCTCATTTATCCACAACCTTAACATTTCATTTCTTTTGGTTTGATTAGTAAAATTTTGCAAATATAAATACAACTCTGTATAATTTTATCTATGTTATTATATATTAATAAATAATATTAAAATTGGCTTTTTTTACTTTTATATATCATTGGATCCAATGAGAATGGGTTCCTCTTTTAGAAACTGGACCTCATGCAATGTAAAGAATGGGCCGGTTTTTTGTTGTTTTGAATATTTTACTTCTGTCACTTGATTAAACTTTTTAATTTGTGGGTGAAAGCTGTGTATGGTAATCGTTTCTGCAGTTAATTTTTATTTTTGTTGTTTTCAACTTGATTGTTTTTTCTTTTACTCTGTTTTGTAGTAATTATCCTTGTTTTCTCTTTTCTTCTATTTTACAGTAATTGCTCTTTGTTTTGCTGGTATGCTTTTCTATTACATCCAGAACCATATCTGGTGAGTCCACACAAGCAACAACCAACACCTAACACAAAACTCTAATCACTCTAATCAGGTTATTATGTGCTTTCTTGACTTGTTTAAATTTAATATAAATATATTTTTCGTTCAATATACATATGGCTCACCTTTTTATTTTCAATATTAATGTAATTTCTTTGCCTTCATTTACCTGACATATGAGATACCATTCATACACGGAATACACCATAATTGCATAATTATAGAAATGGACTACAAACATTGAATACAACATTCTGTATGTATATGGCAGTTGAGTTTGAGTTTTGAGTGGTTTTTTCTTTAATTGTATATGGGAGTTGAGTTTGAGTGGTTTTTTCTTTAATTAAAAAAATGGTGTAGAGTAGTTTTCGGGATTAGAACGGAAAACCCGTAAGACCAAAACTCTACCCGAACCATTGAATCGCATCTTAAAGACTTAAACGTAAGTGGATAAGTTAAAAAGCAAAACCCAGCATTAGCCCGTTCGATGTAGGAACTGGCTGTAATTCTCTGTATTTTTGTTCACGCTGTAATTTCCAATTCTGCAGCCCTAGTAATTGCATTTTCTGGAAGTAAGGCGCTGAAATTTTCTGTAAATTCAATTTCATGATTACATATCTCACTTTATAATACTTACACGGCAAGTACCCTACTGCCATTGATATCGTCCTTTGTCGTTACACGGTATGTATGATTAAAATAATATAAATCTATTTCAAAATAATGATAATAAATTTAAAAATATATATATTAATTAAATTTACTTACTATTAAAGGGTTAAATAAGATTAATATTTTAAATATTTTTTTATTTAATTAATTTCTACTATTATGGTTTAAAAAAGAAAAATTATACATAAATTGATACTTGGTTTTTAATTGCATTTGTGTACTGTTATGTATGTAGATGAAAAATTGGATTGTATGAAAATAAAGCTTAGAACTTTTAAAATTATACTGATTTCATGATTTTTGCTATTGTAGCTTCTTGAATATTTATTCGTGTAAATGATACTTCATACTCATAATATGTATATTGCTATTTTGAATTTCTTTTTTCTCAAAAAATATGTTGCACTCGGCTTCCTCTCTTCTTTTGATCATATCAATTTATAATCATTATTTTTTGACTTGATAATTAATTTTCATTTTTTTACATTATCAACACATAATTAACATTTTTTTAAATTTTACTTTACATTTACAATTACATTTTTTTTGGGACAAAAAAGACCATACTACTATCTGTGAAATGCCAATGAAGTACTAGTAATTTCATCCCATTCTTGATTTCAAGTGAAATTTTGTTTGAGTGAGTTCTTGCTAGCAATATTCATTAATTAGGAATGTTTAGAAATGTATTTCACAAAAAAATCTATTTGAAGAGAGCAAGATTGTTAGGCATCATTTATCAACCACATTGGCATCTCTTTTCTTAAATTTTTAAGAATATGGGCACTACTTTGTGTAATTTTATTTATCTTAGGATACGTTGACATCTCATTCCTTAAATTTTTAGCAATTCATTTCTTAAATTTTTACAAATATGGGTACTATGTTGTCTAATTTTATTTATCTTAGTATACTTTGGCATCTCATTCCTTAAATTTTTATTTAGTTTGGTATAATTTTTAGGTTTAAACTAAGCTCGGAGCTTATTTTGTGCTTTTGAATATTTTGCTTCGGTTAGTTGATTAAACTTTTTTAAATTTGTGGTCAAGAGTTGTTTACAGTAGTTTATTGTAATTTTATTTTTGTTGGTGTTGGGTTTGTTTTTTTTTTTTTTGTATTTATTGTTCTATTTTGTTTTTATAAATGAATGAATGAGATTTAATGTTTAAGAAAAAAATAGTTTATGAGATCACCAATTTTTAAATGACATTGCATTTCCAAATAAAATGTTTTTTTGATTCTAGTTTCAGATCAAAATTGATGATAGCTAGTTCTTAATTGAACAACTTCAATGTACTCTTGTTGTTAAGGTTGAATTTCTCAACATAGTACTTCTTTTTTCTACCCAACTATTTTCCCTATATGCTCATGCAAAACTTCTCCATAACAAGATTATTTAACTCCTTGCTATTTGTGGAACAAATATTGAGGTAGATATTCCATTTATGCATTTATTTGTTATTTTGTCTCATCCATGTTTTCTTTCTTTCACTTATGATTTCATTGAGGAAAACTTTAGGCCATCTACCTACTCCCATTTTCTCAATTCTTTTTCGATATCTTATGAGCCACACCATAGCAATTGCTTACATGAGAGTTGCCCATGTTTCACTCAACATTATCTCATAAGAAACCAAACTTTTTATTTTGAACTTGCTCATGCTCATGTATGTTTGTTTTTATTAAACAGTACCTTATTTGGTTTACATATAAAACTATACCTGCTACCTCCACTCCAACAACAACCAACTAGGTTATTATTTGCTTTCTTGAGTTGTTTAAATTCAAATTTAATATAAATATATTTTTCATTGAATATGCATATGTCTCATCTTAAATTGATTATGGGAGTGCAACGCATGCGTATGCAATGTTAGCACAATGCTATTCTTACTAGATGCACAATGGATAAATTAATTGATTTAGCAATGAATTCAGTTTCTACTTCTGTTATGTCCATTGTTTGTTTCTCCACCATTTACTTAACGTCACTTCCATTCTTTGTTTCCTTAATGAAGATAATGTTTTATTTATGGAGGTTGAATTAGGGTTTCTGATCAGGCGATCATGTCCTAAGTGGAAAAAAAGCTCAAATTTTGAATTGATCAGAATTGGTTGAAACTAGAACGACCAGATAGATCTCGTCTTCCTGATTCCGGCGCCGTGAACGGTTCGAAAAAATGACACCGTATGGAGGAGTTATTGCATTTTAAAAATTCCCAATAAACTGCAAATTTTTAATTTGGAAAAAATTTAAAGAAAGAGAATATTTCAAGGAATATTCAATGAAATATTACTCAAAATATTCGCGGGAATATTTTGTTTTGGAGGACCAATCAGGGGCCGACACGTGGCAAGCCCAGAGGCCGCCATGTGGCACCAAGTCTACAGGTCTGTGGTATGACAAAATTATATGGCACTTCGCAAGATTCGATCGCAGGTCTCCGCACTACCAGCCCACAGGCCCAACGAGCCTGCGTAACGCTGGTTCTTAACAACCTAAGGGCTCATATCATATTTAAAGTTTGTTAAAAGTGAAGTTTGGGGCAGAAAGGGGCCAACCCCTTAGCCATATGACCAGAGCGCGGAACGAAAGGCCTAAACTCGGCAGATAACCTTCAACACCGACAGTTAAGGTTACATGGTCATTCTGCCTTTAACACAGGCAGTTATGGTCCAGCTGGCAGTCAGTTTGGTGGAGTCCACCATTTTAAGCACGGTTGCCAAAATTAGCGGGATTAACTACAGTTAACCCACATTTAGTGGATTTTTTTTTGGTCAAACTGGACAAAAACTTCTGGAGGTCATAACCTTCACAAGGGAGATCCTTTTGGAGTGATTTCTTATTTGTATTTTTATTTTGGGTATTCTAATCATTCTAGAGCCAATGGTACAGGTTTCAGAGCCAACAGAGCTCGTCTTTAGGAGTTTCTTCAGCAAAGAAGCTTGGAGAGCCATCAAGGCCTAGGGAGTGTTGGAGCTGTATTGGGCTATGGTTATCCATTAAAGGTGTAACAACAACCATTCTTGACTATTTTTTGTGTTTTGAACTCATTTTCACAACTTAATTTCCCTGTTAGGCTTTCTTATCATTGTATAACCAATTTGAGCATCTAAAAAGAGCAAGGACATGCCCATTTGGGGGCCTTGGACCTGGCACATGTAGGCCAGAATGGGTGAACTGTCTTATCAACTACTGTGTTATATTATGTGATTTTATCTTGCTGTGTTTCTTAGATTTGATATGCTAAACATTAAAAAGAAATTACACTCCTTGACACATAAGACTCAGCAATTTACCAAAAACACTTGGTTTCAATTGCAAGACATGAATAAAAATTTGCACATATAATTTAATGGAAATGAATACCTTGAACAACAAATACAAGTAGTTTCATTTTCAGATTAGTTTCTCTCTCTCATCCCCTTGTTCATCATTTGAAACCTTATCCCTTGGTCTTAGTCTCCATGGCTTAGAGATTAAAGCAACATGGGATGAGAACTGAGAAGACAACATTTCCATTGAGAAACCAAAGGAGGAGGACTAGTGCAATAAAACCTAACATCCTTGCACCAGTTCTATGCTCATATTACCCCCTCCCTACTTTGGGTTGCATCTCCTCTTGTGTACACATCTACTTCATTCATTTTTTCCCATTTCATTTTCCATATTTTTGTCTTTTTTCAATTGCTTGGAGGTTAGAGCAACATGGAATGAGAAGACTACATTTTCATCAAGCATCTTAGAAAATAGGATTAATGCATTACAAGTTGGGGCATCCACAATATTCAATTGTAAGGGAACTTTATGGATGCCTTATCTCTTTTTTCTTGATCTTAAATGTAGTTTTTTATTTATACTATTTTACTTTTCGTGCCATATCATTTCACTTTATTTGCAATATTATGGAGTTTGGGGAGACTCGCCATTGTTTTCCCTCTCCATGACAAATGCAAGTGCACAATAAGTCCCTACCACTTTTGTTTATTTTTCTCATTATGTGTTGATGTTTGGATTACTTATTACTTGTTACAAGCTCGATTCTTATCCAAGTCATACCAACCCTATCTTCCTTACTTGTCATAGCTTAGTTATTTTTATTTTGCAAATGGAAATCAATGAAATTGTAGGATACGCGGCCATCTATCTCATTAGAGACAATGAGTTGAAGAACCATTTTTTTTGTGAAAATATCATTTTTTTAATTTCATGCACTAGTCCAAACAAGCTAAAGGAACCATTTTCTTTTATTTCGTAATGGCACATGGAAAGCATATGAAGCATGAAGCTAACTCCTTTCAATCAAGCATAAATCCATCAATCTAGATTAACAAACCCTCTCTTCTTGATATATATATATATATATATATATATATATATATATATATATATATATATATATATATATATAATATATATATATATATATATATATATATATATATATATATATATATATATTTTCTCTTTTCCATGCTTAGTCTTAAATCTTATGGGACTCAAACTAGCTCTTGATCATTTCATTGATTCGAGGTGTGACAAGCAATTTGGCTCCCAAAATATTTGTTACTTTTATTATTTTTGGTGACTTCACCATGGCCCAAAACTAATCCCAAGCTAGTTCATACCTTTGATGGTTTCTTGTGGTTTGAACCCACAATTCATGAATTGTATTTTCATTTATATAGAAAGGATCCCTTCTTACCCCACTTCTTTGAATGCAAATATTCTTTTTCCCACCTCCCTCCTCTTGCCCTTCCTAGTTCCTTCACTCTCCCTTTTCATAATTGACCCCCTCCATATCTTCTAGCTAGGTTTTTTCCATGAACCCTCATTTATCTTCCTTAGCCTCTCATGATCCTCTCTCAAGTATATGGTGAATTATCTTGGAAAATAGTCCCTATTATTCCTTATCTTTTGAGATATCTCTCTCCCCTAGACCTCTCTTTGGTGTTACACATTTCTTGTGGCAACCGTATTCTTGTAGTTAGCATTGTCATTGCCTAAATATTTTTCATGGGTTGATCCCACCTTTGATTTTTATTTTTATTTTTTTCCTGGGTTGATACACACATATATAGGAAAATATGAAATTTTTCTCAAAGACATGAATCCAATTATAGATTTGAGTCAGCATGAAGAATTTGAAGAGACTGATGCAATATTGAAGCGATTATTGCAAGTGCTGCCAATTTTCTCAGGTAAAAGTTTTAAAATTTGGGCCATAAAGATGGAGGGATTTCTTGGTTCAATAAAGTTATGGAAATTTGTTCAAGGAATTCGATAAATGCCCTTGATAAAAGTAGATGTGCAGTAGCATTGCTTCTCATCATATCTCTAGATGAATTTTTTTTGTCTAGTATTTTGTATGAATTTGGTGAAATATGTGATGAAAAAATGTTTTGGGATGTTCTTGAAATGATGTACAGTATGAAGGGGAGTGAGAAAGCTAAAGATGATGAAAGTAGTGTTGTTGAAAATGATGATTGTGCTTTAAGTCTCATAATTGATTGTGAAACTAAAGATGGCACCATTGAGGTCGCAATGATGGATGATGCATGTGTGCTTGTAATTGACATTGAAACATGTGTGGATGAAGAAACAACCGTTGATATAGAATCCGAATATTTTTAGAAAGTCTCTTCGATGCAGAGACATATGAAGTCAAATTTGATGAGAATTATGTATCTCATGAAGAGTGGTTCAATCTGATGCAAGAAAAGCATCTTATTGATGAGTTGTTATTCGGTGAGAATAGATTCCCACCTCCACACACAAATCGAATGAAGGAAAACATGTGTGCAACAACAAAGTTGATTAAAGAGGTTGAAGACATGAAACAACCAACTATGATAGCATAGAAAGATGAAGGATGCAAATATCTCTTCAAAGAGCAGGATGACAAGAATCAATATGGTTCTTTTTATGGTCATTTATATAAATCTAACATTTCTTTTAAGTGTGTAGATATCGACATTGAGGAAGAAGCAAGAAAACTTGAATAAATTGCAAGCATTAAGGACAAGTATAAGTCTCAAGAACCTGCAACAATGTTGAATACAAAGAGTGTTAGCCCACAATCAAGAAAGGAGAAGCTCCATCACTATCTTATGGCAAGAAAGGTGAAGATGAAATTACACCAAAAAATGAACTAGCATGGACCCTTTAACAATAAGGAAAAAATGAAATGTTTTGTTGTAAGATTAGCTGAGATGGTCGTGATTAAGGGGAGGTGTTAGAATAATAATCACGAGCCATCTGTCCTGATCGTATGACGGCGAGTAGTTGATGTTAGTCAGAGATAGTCGGCAGACTTAGATACGAAGTAAATGGAAGTTCGTGAATCCCTATACATTCTTCGGTTGGATTTTGTATAAATTTCAATCTTTAGTAATGAAATAGACAAGATCTTTGATAGAGTTTTCATATTTCTATCATGTTGACTTTCGATGCATGCAACCAGTGTATCCTTGAGACACCTGTAAGAAAAGGTAATTTTTTCTCCTTGTTACATTGCCATAGAGAGCATATCTAAATAGAAAATTGCAACCATTTTCTTTTTTGAGGATAACTTGAACTAAATGTGTATAGATAAGGTATTATAGGAATTTATTTTGGATACTTAGTGTACAAGAGAAATCTGCATAAGTAATTAGGTTGATGGTGCACATGCGAGTACAGGCCAAACGTCATGCCAATGGTCAACTTGAACGGTGGCTCTGGCCACCTGCCTACTCACATGCACATCCTAATGCATAGGTACAATATGATAACTCCTCACACACCAAGGGCATTAACGGATTTAGTGGATAGGTACACTGACTCGACTCTAGATTACAAGGAAATGATGGCCAACTATAATGACATGGATTGACACCTTGAGCTGTGTGCAGAAGGCTACCAAAAGGCATGGCAACTTGTATATTTAGTGTAAAAGTGGTTACACTGAAGTTGTATTGTTTATCCCTCTCTTTTGTGAGATATGTCAGCCCTTAATTATCATGTCGTCGATTTTCATTGTAACTATGTTTACATACACTAGACCCTCCTTATGCATTCTCTGGTTTCTCAAGATTGGCGTGTCTGCTTCCCACTACACCTCCTATTTTGTTTCCAACACACTCGTGCATTTGCATGGGCATTATGGGGATTAGGACGGTCAGTCAACCTCAACATATTGGTTTTTCTATCACCCAGGATCTTCTATCTCCTTTTCAGTTGTCGGAGACAATAGGTGGCAATCTCAAAAGCACAAGGAAATTCACTCTATGTGAGTAGAGGACTTCACATTGGAAGTTTACTTGCTTCCACTAGTGGTCAAACAGTGATGGGTTCAGGCTAGTGTCAATAATTTTGGCACACTGGAGTAGTTGGAAAACTAGTGTCCCATTTGCATGGTTCATTTATCATCAGTTCTTTGGATCACGACTCTCAATTACGTAGGGAGGGGCATCGTAACAAAGGATACAAAATTCAAACATATGGTCGTCGTGACACACGTGGTAAAGGTGCTTGTGGTGAAGGTGCTCATGGTCGGGATGCTCGTTGTTATGGTCAGGATGATCATGGTCGAGGTGATCGAGGTGCTCGTGGTCGCGGTGCTAATGTCCAAAGTTATACTCAAGGTCAAGGTCGTCGAGGTGCTCATGGTCACGGTGTTCATGTCTAATTTATACTCGAGGTCGAGATTTTTGTGGTTGAGGATATGGTCAAGGAACACATTGTATAAGATCAAGGTTTTACGCTAATCTTGCTTCTCATGTTTTCCACTGGATGCTTCTTCTAGCTAAGTGCAACCTTGTGCTAGTTCTGAAGGACGCTTCTTTTATCTCTCGCAAACGAAGTGTTTAAACATTCACAAGCTCATTTTTGTTGTTGTTTTTTATTTTTATTTTGGGAACTTCTTTTTTCTATCTGATAATTTGGATAAGCAAGGTATCCACAACCTTGAGATCATTTACTTTGTCCTACTAATCTGGTTTCCCTATGGGCAGACCAATAGGGAAGAAAACACTCTTTTGTAATATCTCTTTGAACTAATAAAATGTCGATTTTTAAACAAAAAAAAGATAGTGTGTGTAGGAAACAACTCAAAGTAATTGAAACAATATTGATCATAAAGGTCTTTGTAGGTTATCATGGAGACATTGCAATAGTTTAGATATACATATGTGCAACAACAACTCGTTGGGTCATTATTGCAAAAACTCACTAATTTACAGTTCATGGGTATCTATATTTCTAGCACATAGTTTAACTAACTCATCAAAACAAAATAGGAACTAACCATAGTTTTTCTTACGTTTTCTTAGTTCTTAATTATTTTTGAAAACCATAATTAACTTACAACTTATAAAACTATTTAATATTAAAACCCTAATTAATTTAGTGGCCTCTCTCTCCCTTTTTTATTCCTCTCTTCCTCTTCCTTGGGGTTTCTCAATCTTTCCTTAAAACCAAGTGGTGACTCCACTCTCTAATTTCTATTATCTAGTGGTCATTGTACTAGGATGGTTTCCCACACTATTGATATGCTACATGTTTAGTATTCCACCAAGGAGTCTCTATCAACATTTTCCATCATCAATATTGGGGATTATTCCTTATTCCCTCACTCTCTAAAACCATTGGAAAGAGAAGGGATAATTACCAACATACCATTTGATCAATCTTCGATTCATAGGATGCTAACCCTCAACTTTCCCTACAATTAGGGTGTTTCCATTCCTCTAACCTATTAATGGTCTCTAAAGGCGATTGAGGTGTGATTGTTGTGTACCCTTCCTTTGTTCTCTCCAAATGCGATATCATAAATCTATCCATAATAGGTACACCCTAACCTTTCACCTCTTGAACCCTTACCCAGGCTATGCTTGAACACATTCATCTAGTTCCTTAATAGGGTTCATGGAAATGACCACCTTAATTAAATTATGCATTCAGTTACCATCTTTTTTCAAACTTGAGAATTCATTTTCCAATGTCTCCACAAATGATATTATTAGCGTTCTAAAGAAAAATAGAGATATTAGCGTTTTGATAATAATTAAGATGAGTAAGTTTAAGTGAAATTAAAAAAATAAAATATGATTAATGTTATTGTATTATATAAATAATAATATTATTTTTATTATATAGATAATATTAAATTGGGTTTTAATATTCTGATTTAATTAATATATTAACGATATATTTTATATTAAAATGTTTTAATATATAAATAATATTGTATTGTTCTTTTATATTATAATTAAAAATATATGATTATAATCAAAGTTGTTGATGTGATTGTGGTTGGTTGGTTTTTTTTTATCAAAACTGGAACTAAAATTTTTAAAAAGTGGATTTCATAAATATCACAAATATCCAATTACAATATTTATTTAAAGACTTGAATCTACTAAAATCCTTTAATAATAATCATTGGTTTGTTACTCAATCTTTATAAAAACTCATTTTCTAAACTTTCCTATATAAATTAATCTATCATGTTATAAGTGTCTATATCTTATTCATTCTATAATTTACACATATTTTAAAGGAAGAATTAGATTTTTTTGATAATAAAGCTATAAAATTGTCTTTACTCAATCATTTTGGTTTATGACTCATTCTTTATAAAAGAATTATTTTCTAAAATTTTCCCTATAAATTAATCTACCCAGATAGAAATCGTTAAATCAGACACAATTACAGAAACACAATCATATTATGCACAAATGGTGTATGTGTAAACACACTCACACAGGATTACATTCAGATTACTCTTTTAAATAGAGTTTCTGAGATCCAACTTATTCCTAAATTAGATAGAGAGGTTGAGAAAATTTCTCAACCATCACAAACCAAATTCTTAAATATGGAATGTAAGAATCAACTCAAATACCCCCCCTTAATGATTACATTACATAAAAATAACAAAATAATCAAGCTTATCAGTAGATTCTCCATCAAGTTGCCTCATAACCCTCGGAAAGGTGTAGTTGGCAAGTTGGATTCCTGAGTTCCCTTCCTCAACTCCCGAATCAAGGACCTCCCGAAGTCAATTACTGGACAGAATCCCAATATGTCGCATAACCTCATTAGGAAGCCACTTCCATGCCTCCCACTAATGAGGGATCCTTCCCTAGATCCGCCACTGCCATACTATCTGGACAACCATCCATATTGAGCCTTACTGCTACTTGATCTTTAAGTACTGGCATCAGACACATAGTTGAACTGCTGGTTATTTTTAAAAGAGTTTAATAGGTTCACTCTCTTCATTGAATTCATCATCGGAATTCAATTGGTATTCTTCTATGGTTATATTTGTTGATTCTTTCCCTTTTAACACATCACTAGCACGACTTCTTCAATTCCACGTTGTATGCCCAATTTTCGTGGAATAGTAGCATTCAATGTCACCTTTGTTTGCATTTTTCTTTCTCATCCTTGACTTTGTCCACAAGGAATTTTCTACATGAGAGTTCTCTTCGGCATCCTCTGGTTTCAGTCGCTTTTCCTCCCCCAGAAGTGCTGCAATTGTCTCTTGCAATGTTTGTGTAGACATTTGACTCAAAGTGAAAACAACATTACTATAACTTGAAGGAACACTATTTAATAATACAACTTTAACATCTTCATCCTCCACCTTAGTCCCAGCTTCACTTAATTGTCTTAAAAGAGACATTAAATTATTTATATGACTGGACATAGATGTCTCCTCATTCATTTTCAGACTAAATAATTGCAGCTTTATGGAAAATTTTGCATTTATATATTTTAAACCAAACAATTGAGCCAAATGTTCCCATATTTCCTTTGATGTTTTAGTAAGATCTACATGATGTAATTGCGAATCAGAAAGAGCAAGTCCATTAGCTTTGTCATATCTATTTTTCCATCCAATTAACTCTTTGGCATCTGTAGGTGCTGCTTCTGAACCATTCACTATTCCCCACAAGTTTTTATTCATTAATTGCAGTTGTATTTTTACTTTCCATGAGGGAAAATTCAAACAACTGAATTTGTCTAACACCATAAACTCCATGATAAAAGAGAAGAAAAAATAAAATACCTTTTCTAAAATGGCGAGAAAAATCCTGTTTGAGGAACAAAAAATGATCTTACAGGCTTGGGAAAAACCGTGCGTTCCTCACCTCAATTTCTTACACCAATAATAGCCGATTGCCTTTCGATCGGATTCAATTATAACTGGGCATTTGGTGTTGAACATTGGCTACAAGCTGCACTTCATTCATAAACTCTCGATTTTCCCTATCCAGATCTTACAGACAACTTCTTCACTTCTATTTCCTTGGGCTGGCAGAATCTAAAATTATAACACTCAGAACCGGCGGCGCCCGTCAAAATCTATATTTATATTTCTCTACTGTATTATTAATGTCTGAGTATGTAAACATGTATAAAAACTAAAATAAACAGTCTTGCTATACTCAGTCACGATGACGATGAAGCACAATGTAAACCCGTCATCAAAGGCGGGATTAGTTTCGCGCATGAGTACAGATCCATCGATGTTGTAGGTCTTGTTGCGCACTGAATCTTTTGGTGACGTCTTTTCAGAGCATTCAGCGTATCAAGTCCTTAACGGAGTGAGATATCGAGAACCACCGATCAGTTGGGAACAGAAGGCACCCACGCAGGATTGCCTGGGTAAAATGGCAGACTTCAAGCTCTGATACCAAGATAGAAATCGTTAAATCAGACACAATTACAGAAACAAAATCATATTATGCACAAATGGTATATGTGTAAACACACTCACACACGATTACATTCATATTACTCTTTTAAATAGAGTTTCTGAGATCCAACTTATTCCTAAATTAGATAGAGAGGTTGAGAGAATTTCTCAACCATCACAAACCAACTTCTTAAATATGGAATGTAAGCATTAACTCCAACCTACCCTACTATAAGTGTATATCTTATTCATACTATAATTTACACATATTTTTAAAAAATGTAAGTTTTTTATAATAAAACTCTAAAATTATTTTTATTTATATTAATGTAATTTCATGATGTCTATTGCTAAAACTTAATTAATTCCTTTTGGACCAAAAAAAATTAATTTCACAACTTTCGTCTAAGCTTTTAGATATAATTTACATAAACCTATTAGAATTCACTCATATTAGAACTCGCTCATACCTATTAAAATTCACTAATACACATCATTCAGATGCATGCTTCACCAATCACAATGTCGAGAGATAAAGAGATTTGACCGTGTAATCTCAGATTTTGTTACTAGTCTATGTTTATAATTTACAACAATTATAATTTGGAGCATTTTAGGTCAAAGTCCAAACAATAATGATAAAATTAGTATACATTATTTTTTCTATATTCATTTAACTTGTTTGGGATATCATTAGCATAACAGGTTAGGTTGCACTTATATCTGGAACATGACATTTTTATTCAATACCCATGATGGCTTTCGGGGTGTGTATATATATATACCCTGAAACCATCATGGGTATTGAATAAGTGAAAATAATATATATATATAATATATATATAATAGATATATATATATATATATATATAATATATATATATTTTAAATTTATTGTTTTTATAAATAATTATAATAGCTGATTTTAATATATTAATATTATAATTTATATTAATATTATTTTAATTAATAATAATTTATTTTTTTAATATTAAAATAATAAAAGTGATTTTAAAAAATTATACCTATAACTTCAAAGGTTAAATAAGATTAATCTTCTACTTTTTCTTACCTAGATTAATTTCTACTATTATGGTTTACAAAAGAAACATTATATATAAATTGATACTTGATTGTTAATTGGATTCCGCTATTGTTATTTTAATGGATGAAAGTGTTGTAAGTGTCTATTTTTACTAATTTTGTAGTTTTCATTTATGCAACATGTATATTGCTATTATGAATTTCCATTATCTCAGAATTTATATTGTAGCATTTCTCTATTCTTTTGATCATATTAATTCATAATCATTATTTTTTTAGAAATTAAATAAATATTTATTTGTGTATATGATAACCTTGATACTCAAATTATTATATATATATATATTATATTATATATATATATGAATGAAGTTCTATTATCTCAAAATTTATACTGTATAGTCTTTCTCTTTTCGATCAACATTAATTCATAAAAATAATTGGATTTCAATTTTTGCATTCCCTGACACATAATTAATGTTTTTTAATGTTCTCATAATAATTGAGTTTACAATTTTCTTAAAGATATAAAATGACTATAATAACATCTATGAAATGCTAATATGTTGATAATTTTTTTTTTTTTTTACAAATATGGACACTATAAAATTTTACAAATATTGACACAACTCGTATAATTTTATTTATGTTGTTATATGTTAATAAATAATAAATAATATTACAGTTGGGCTCATTTTTATGTTTAAACTTCCTGCCATGAGAATGGGTTCATCTTTTATGAGTCATCCAAAGAAATCAGAAAAACTAGATCTCATGGAATGTAAAGAATGGATGTGCTTTTTGTGGTTTTGAATATTTTGCTTCTCTTAGTTGATTGAATTTTTTAATTTGTGGGTGAAAGTTGTGTATGGTAATTTTTTGTTTGTTTGTTTTTGTTATTGTTGGTTTGGGGTTTGTTTGTTTTCTCTTTCTCTATTTTATCGTAATTGCTCTCTTTTTCTTGTGTGCTTGTTTTGATTACACCCAGAACCATATTTGTGGGCAGTTGAACTTTGAGTGGTTATGTCTAGTGTAATTCTCAAATATATATAGTGAGTTGATTTTTGAATTGTTTTTTTACAAGAAATTGTGTTTGGACTTGTGTGCTTGTTTTGATTACACCCAGAACCATATTTGTGGGCAGTTGAACTTTGAGTGGTTATGTCTAGTGTAATTCTCAAATATATATAGAGAGTTGATTTTTGAATTGTTTTTTTACAAGAAATTGTGTTTGGAATTGCTCTCAGACATATATAGTCTTTGGATTTGGACCACAAAATTTGTGGGAATCAAAATTCCCCACTAAATTATTGGACCACATTCTCCGGATTTAGAGGGACTTAGTCTTGAGAGATACTTGGATAACAAAAAAGAAAAAAAGAGAGTAAAGGGGTTGATGTATTTAAAAAAACAAAAAAGATATTAATATAAGCCCTTGGATGTGGTTAGGTAAAAAAGCAAAACCCACTACCACCCAAAATTTTAAAATTTAATAACTATAATCCACATTTTCCAAAATGTCTATCAAATTTTTACCAAAATCATATAAAAATTTCTACTATTTTCCAAACAAATTTGTATTCTAATTAAACTTCTCTGAATAATGATATAGTTTTATGTTTGTCCTTCATTGGATAGGATTGGAATGGGTTTCCTTTTTTCAAGTGATGTCGAAAAAGGAGTTCATACAATGAAAAGAAGGGACTGGATTTTTGTGGTTTTTGTTTTTTTTTTTTAATATTTTGTTTCTGTTGGTTGAATATTTGTGGTTGAGTATTATGGATGGTAGCCCTCTGTGTTTATTCTTTATTTCATTGGAATGGGTTTCCTTTTTTCAAGTGATGCAGAGAAAGCCGAAAAGCTGAAACTAGAGTTCATGCAATGAAAAGAAGGGACCAGACCGGATTTTTGTGGGTTTTTTTTCAATATTTTGCTTTTGTTGGTTGAATATTTGTGGTTGAGTGTTGTGGATGGTAGCCTTCTCTTCAGTTTATTTTTATTTTTTTCCTTGCCGGCAGGCCTTGTTTTCTCTTTGTATTTTGCTCGGTTTCGCAGTAATGGTCCTGTTTTGCTAATGTGTTTGTTTTAATTAAATGCCACTTTCTTCGGAACCATGCCTTCCTCGTCCACTCCAACGGAAACCAAAGCAACACTGAACTCAGGTTATCATTTGATTCATTGAACTAACGGTGAATTCATTTCATTTCTTTTTCGCATTGGCTTTGAGGTAGGCAACCCAATATCTTTTACCTTCCTTTGTTCTCCGCAAATGAGATATCTTAAATCTATCTGAGGCACACCCTATTCTTTCATCTCTTGAATCCTTACCCAGGTTATGCTCGAACACATTTATCTAGCTCATTAATAGTGAGTCATGGAAATGATGACCTTAATTAAAGTATGTATTCAGTAACCCAATTTTTTCAAACTTGAGAATTCATTTTCTAGTGCCTCTACAACACATGATATTATTGTCATTCTAAAGAAAAACACACATATCAACTAACATCAAATAAAAATAACAAAATGCAATCTAAAAAATAATTCTTGTAAATTGTGCCAGTACAATAAGGTATCGTCCCATAACGTCATAGCTTTTACATTATTGAAGCATGAGTGCACATTTTGACTATAACTTAATAGTGAGGCTTATCCACTTAAAGACATGGGTCAAGTTCACACAATTTTAATAACTATACCTAGTTTTAGCTATGATCTTCCTAATTTAATCAATCTTTATTTCCCGTGTAGATGATAAAACCACTTTAGAATCACTTAGATATTAATGTGTCTTTACATATGTCAAGATAGTCCTTATTGGAGGCATAAATTTATTATTGTTAATAAATATTATATCTTTTAATTTCTTTAATCATAAATTTAATAACAATTTTATGAAAAATTATAAATTATTTTGTATTATTTATGTTTATAAATAATTTTAAAAAGGTTAGCATTCAAAATATATATATTATATATATATATATGTATATGTATATGTATATGTATATGTATTATGTATGTATATGAGACTTTTTTTATTTTATTTTGAATGTTAACCATAAATATTTACTCATATACTTTACATAACACAAACTTGCCCAGTGAACTCTAAAGACTAATATTGCGATATATTAAATAACATAAATATTCATGTGTGTATACATATATATAAGAGAGAGAGTAATGAAGTATTTTCTTCATCAATTTTTTGGCTATTAATATTTTTTAAGTATCACATGTCAATTCCAACCTTAAATGAAAATATCTCCTTCATACAAGCCTGCCAAATTAACAATTTATTATTGTTTCTTAAATATGTGGATTTTCTTTATTTTTTTTTTATCATAATCTATATTGTTTTTATTTTATTGATTATTTTATTTTTATTTTAAAGAGATATAATTTTAATTATAAGTTGAGTATGTAAATTATTACACATTTCCCTTATATTGATTGTAAAATGGATCTCTCAACGTAATAAATTTATTAATAATATAAACAACGGATAAAAACCCAGACCCACTTGCATATAGACACATAACATTGTTTTCTCTAGAAAAGATTATGTCACTTGTGCACCCGAGGCCATATGTTGTTGAACCTAGAGATCTTGCCATGTGAGAGAATATAATCCTCCTTTTTTTATGTATATTGAATCATTTTGAAGATTTTATAGTGATGAAATTTGTTCTAATACATTACAAAACACATTTGATTGTTTTTTTTCTCTCTCATGCATGCATAACATGTTTTATAAAAGAGATGGGGAAATTCAAACAACATAACAAAATCTTCTCCACACAATAAAAACTTTAATAAATACTAAAAACAAATATAAATTATTTAATTATTATAAAAGTGTTAAGAATATAATTTTAATAAAATAATAATTTCAAATTATATATATATTATATATATAATATTTAAAATATAATTTTAATTACAAATATAAAATTCTAATTCTAATAAATCAAAGATGTATTCCTTTGCTAATTCCAACCCTCCCAACATCATTTAAAATTGCAAATCGAATTATATAAATATGTCGTTGCAAAATAATGATTAGAGTAAAATCGATCATTTTAAATACATCTCATTCAAATTGATTAAGTTGTAGGCTTTTTACTATGAGGTTCCTTCTCACAACACTGTAGTAGATTCTTTGGCCTCCAAATGTCTTGACTTGACAGATGAACCTCCCTTGTAGCCTTGAAGCATCTTCGACAAGGTTTCCTCCTCATGTACTGCCTACCAAGATCGATATGATCCCATCTATACTGCAAATGCTCATGGAATTATTAAGACCACATTACTAAAATGAGGTCTTGTTTCCAGACAAGCTACGGAGGACCATGATGTAGACTGTATGTTTGGTTCCGAGTATATTTCAGCCTTAGTAGCGGCCCACTTGCAAGGTAGAAGTACAAGGAACTACTGCGGAAGAAGGCGTCAGTGCAAGAGCAGGAAAGATTTCTCTAATTACCAATAGTGCCCGAGGATTGAACCATTTATTTGCGTTAGTCCCAATTTTATTCAATATTTTTTTGCATTTTTGAGGCCCGGTGCACCCTTCTTTGGAGATCTTAGTGCTATCTTATGCCCAAGTAATTCTCTACCCCAATGTGCCTCTCTTGCTGCTCAACGGGTGTGCCTATCACTTTCCTCTTAATTGTTTGACTTCCCACTTTCTAAAGCTCAGAGCGATTAGCAGTGGTGACCAACTCATCCTTCTCTTCTTCCTGTATTACACTATCAGAGCTTTTACTCATTGGGACTTTTGTTCTTAACAACATTAAAAAACATCGAGTTCCATTGTTCCATGGCCCCTTTTGTTTAGCCCCTTTCAATTTTCTCCATACGACTGAGGAATATGACTTGGGGCTTAGCCTTGAGGCACTAGGGCCTTTACACTCCTGTCGAGGGCCATCTTTCCTTTGTAAAGTGCTTTCCGTCCGAGTGTCTTAAATTTCCATTTAGCCATCTGTTAGGAAAACATTAGAGCAACTCTCATGAGAGGTTTCCAATTGGGGAAATAACTTTGGACTTGGGACACACTAATTCTCCAATCGTCGATAGCCCTTGGTGCTTGCCCCTAGCTCCGTGCCTTTGGTTTTGTGAGTCCTTGTGACCGTGGTGCTAGCCCAATAATCAGAGCCCCTTTGTCGGCAACTTTTAAGTATCTAGTGTTGTAAGTTGTCGATGTCCTCAACCTCCGACTATGACATCATCACTCCACATGGCACTTCCCGATGGGTGCCACACCCATATATGCCCCCTTAGGACTCTCAAAACACTAAAAATTCCTAAAATGTGTCCTTCTGTACTGCCACATCAGATGACATCAAATGCCATTGTTGCTTATTGGAACCACTTACATGCCACCATGTGGTGTTATTGGAGCCAATCCTGCATTGGTTTTACGCTATCTTTACATTACCTTTGTCGCGACATTTACAAGGTTGTCCGATGTTGCGATATTTTGATGTGTTGATTTCCTTCGAGCTCCGATGTGTGATTGTCAATATGCCTGACTACTCTTGTGTGTGATCAGTAATATGCCATGATGCTCCGGTGTGTGATCGCCGATATGCCAAGACCTCCGATATTGTGATCTCCGATATCGAACCTCCAATATTGCGAACACCAATCTCTCTGATGATCTATTTGTTGCGATTTCCAATTTCCAATTCCACTGGTTCTCCAATATCAAACCTCATATATTCTTTCCTTCATGAGGCTTTAATCTTCGAAACTTCATAAGCCCATACCTTTTGTTCTAGGAGTCCATTTTTGGACTTCCACATGTTGTTCGAAAGCTTGTTCAGAGCACTTTCCATTGGCGAGGGTCTGATTTGGGCTTTGAGTCCTTTTAAAACTTGGAAGATGCCTGCAAACTTATTTTTTCTTTTCCACTCTTTTGACAGATGGAAACACATTTCTCGGTAGGTGGCAACATTTTCTCCAACTGGGGGAAATAGCTTATTTGCAGGGTGTTGAATACAATCATATGTTGTCATTTGTAGCTTAGCGTAACTAATCATATGCTTCCATGTGTCCCCTGAAAGAAAGAGAAAAGGGTTCGTTAACATTTGGTTTTGCGATGAAAACTTTTGTTAATCTTTATCGTTTCTCCTCGTCAGTATTTAATGTTATTGGGCCTTCATGCATATTAGAGAGGCAATGTTTATCAACATATCGTAATAAAGGCTAGAAACCATATCGAAGTATTGGCAACTAATGTATTCATTGTTTCTTTAATGTGTTTAGAACAAAAAAGATCTGAATAATGCACTATCTTTCATATGTGGGAATGGAGACAACCCAGTGGAATGTGGGTCTTTTACTCTGACAATTGATTACCATATGTTTTATACCCTAGGAAATATATAATATACGTCTCCTCCATCTCTCTCTATCCACGTCCCCTTCACTTTCTCTATATTTCTCTTATTCCCTCTCCCCCACTACCATCTATATCTATACCTCTCTCCATTTCTCTTGATTTGTCTCTCTATCTCGGCCCCTAAACACAACTATCTTTGTCTCTCTTCTTCCCTCTTTCCCCCTCCATCTATATCTCTATCTCCCTCTGTCTCTCCTTTTTTATATCTACACCAACCTTCATACACAGACTCTCTCTCTCCATATCTATATATCTATCTCTCCCTCTTCCTCTCCCTGTCTATCTCTTCCCCCCCCCCTCTCTCGCTCTCCCTCTACCCCCTCCATCTATATATCTATGTAAGCGCTCAAACATACAAACTTTCTCTCCATATCTATCCATATCTCTCTCTCTCCCCCCCTCTCTCTCTTCCCCTTCTCTCTCCATACATATCTCTCTCGCTCCCTCCCTCTATTTGCCTCTCTCGTCTACTCTCTCATCCCCCTCCATCTATATCTTTATCTTCTCGTGTGTCTCCTTCTCACCCCCAAAACATACACACTCTCTCTCCATATCTCTCTCGCTCTCCCTCGTCGTCTCTCTATCTCTCCCTTGTCACTCCTTCTTCCTCTCCACCTTTCTCTCTCTATGTCTTTCTTCCCCTTCCAACTCCATATCTCTCTCTCCCCTTTCTGAAGTCATCTCTCTCTTCCTTCCTCTCTCTCCCTTTTTCTCACACCTCCGTCTATTTCCCCCCCATCACACACACACTCTCTCTCCACCCTCCAACTCTGTCACTATATCCCTCTCTTTCTCCTTCTTGCTCTCCCCCTTTCTCCCACTCCATATCTATGTCTCATTATCTCTCTCATTCCATTCTTTCCTTATCTACATCCTCTCCTTTTCTCTCCCTTCCCTCATCTCCTCTCTTCATCATTCCATCTTCATCTCTCCCTTATCACTCCCTCTCTCTCTCAATGTATTTATTCTTCCCCCCTCCAAATCCATTTCTTTCTCCCTCCCTCTCTCCTCCTCACTCCCTCCTCCTCTCTCTCTTCCTTCCTCTCTCCTTGTCTCTCCCACCTCCATGTATCTCCCCCACTCTATTCCCCCTCCACATCACTCTCTTTCTCTCTCTTAAATATGATTCCATTTTATTTTATTTAAGAGAGTATCTAATCTTAAAAAAAACATAATTGGTTGTAAAATATTAAACATATATTTTGGATAAATCATGTCAAAGAAAATACAAAAATAAAAAACTTAAAAGAAGCATGCATTCTCTTTACTCTATCATTGTTAGTCACTTTTCTTTCTCTCTTTGCTTGGATCTTTGGTTAAAATGCATTTATCCTAGTTCTTTATAATATTATTTATATTATATAAATTTCATATTGGTATATGTAAAAGTATTCTCATTTTTAATTAATTAAAACCTCAGTTTAATCTCTATGGGAATATTTTTAGTAGTCGTGTGGATGGCGGGTTTAGATGTACCTAAAAAGTAATTATAGCATTTTTTCGATTAGATTTGATTTAAAAATATTATAAAATTAAATTAGAATAAAGTATTTGTAAATATTTTGACTTTGAAATAAGTTATGGTGTTTGGGCATGTGGTATTGATAAGCCAATGACCATGGTATTGTAACAAACAAATGACCCATGGTATTGAAAAACCATGCTATTTTCCCATGCTCTCCTTCTCTCCCTCCCTCTCTCGATATTTCTCTTCTCGATATTGGCCAATGGAATTGTAAAAAAAAACCTATTTAGAAGTTAATAATATCCATGGTAAATATTCATGATTAAAAATTTTGTTATATCATAAGTATTAATTTTTTATGGGCTTATCAAGTACATTTAGAGATGGTTATGCAATCATTATTTCAATTTATATTGTAAATTGGATTTTACTTTAAAAGTACTATTTATATTTTATATATTTTAATGTGATATGTATACTATACTTTTTTTAATCTAGAAAATTGTTCGTAGTTGTATTAATAAAAAAAAAAATTACAATATAAAAAAATGAAATTAACAAATATCTCACACCTCACATCTCAAAATTAACATCTCACGTCTCACATCCAACGCTCACCTATCTAACACTTACACATCTAACCCTCAGCCATCCACCCTAAACTCGAGTGTATATTTCCAAAAGGATTGTATTAATAAAAAAAAAATTACAATATAAAAAAATAAAATTAACAAATATCTCACACCTCACGTCTCAAAATTAATATCTCACATCTCACATCTAATGCTCACCCATCTAATGCTTACACATCTAACCCTCACTCATCCACCCTAAATGTGTCTCAAAACGAAAACCTTGATATGGATTACCTTCATAATTGCGTGGAATAAGGGTCCTTTACTTTGAAACTTCATTATCATATGTTTTATACCCTAGTCACTTTATAATATACGATTGTTGGAAAGATCCACATTAATATGATGGATCAAACACTTCATTATCATATGTTTTATGCCCTAGCCACTTTATAATATACGTTTGTTGGAAAGATCCACATTAATATGATGGATCAGACTTTGGGTTTCCGAGATTTCCAAAAGGATTCATCTGATGTCAATCTCTATTCCCAAAAGCACCGATATATATTTAATAAATACGCCACATTGTTTACTGATTGAGGCATGAAGCCTATCCAAACATTCTTGGTCGGGCTATTTTATTCATTAATCTAATTAATGGAGCGATGATGTGCATTTAATTTCACTTTATTCTCACTCAAACAAAGATCTTTATCTTTGGGTTTCGAATATTTCCAAGAGGACTCTTCTCATGTCAAAGTCTGGATGCCCAAAAGTTTCGATATATATTTAATCAATATGCCATGTTGTTTACTGATTAAGGCTTAAAGCTTATGCACACATATTAATCTCGAGTGCTAATTTATTCATTAAACTATTTAAAAAACTGACTATGTGCATTTATTTTCACTTTATTCTCATTCGCACGAAGATCTTTGTCTTTCTCTCTCATTACTAATACCAAGATCTACGTCATATGTCATTACTCTCATTTATAACTCCCTCTGCTTAGTTGGTGGATGGACATGTGTTCTATTTAGCCTCTTCACCTCGATCTATTATGTTGTTTTTCACTTTGAATTTTTTTTGTTGTTGCTCTGTTGTTATTGCTCTTGCACGTCCTACTCCAGCTTCCTTCGCCCGGATACCTATCTCAAAATTCCATTTGAGAATCGATACCCTGTTAACCATATTGCCTTGTGCAATCAGTTTCCAAATATCAATGTTGTTATGCTGCATATATAGCTTTTTTTTGCATGTTTCAACTATAAGAAGAATATCTGCATTGCCTCAATCTAGTCCTATGAGCGAGAAATCGCTAGCTAGTTGATTTCCCCTTCCCTTTCAACGTTAACACCATTTCACTCACTTTCACCTTTCAAGACATCTCTTTTCCTCATCTTCACGGAGCCTACCTTGATAATGAATGACATCACTTTGTTACTAGATGGCTCTACAACGATCCAACCATCACTCCAAATAGTTCAACTCGACCTCCTTCCTTCGACAAAGACATTGTGCCAACGCTATCGCATTTATATCTCTAAAGATACCTCTCATCACATGATTTTTCTTCCATTTGCTTACAATGCCCATGTCGCCTCTGGTGGCTTGCAGTTGGGGTCGATTATCATTCTCAAAGAATCCACTTGCGCACTTTTGCAAAACGATGTGTATGTTCACCACATCCTTTATGTTTTTCTTTTCCTTCCCTCTCTTCAGCACTGGAATTTGAACTAATACCGCAATGCTTTCCTCTTTATTTCCTACTTTTCAGGACTATAAAAATTCTCGAACTTGATGTTCTCGAACGTCATACAACTTTTATTGGGACCCGACCCTTGTTCAAATTGAGCAACTTTCCACATACGAAGCGTGCTCTTCAACATCACAGGACGCTTCCTCACATACTCATGCTTCGAAAGAGGGTTTTGCTTCATCATCAACTTAGTTGTCCCATGTTGTTCCTGTTGCCATACCATTCATGGTGCTAAGCAAACATTGGTCAATCTAGGGTATGGAGCTTGCAAAAACAACCCTTTGCTCTTACAACAATGTTCGTGCCTCCGGAAAGGTCTTTGCATTTGACTTCATTGATTCTGCCAATGATGCAATCCATCTCTCTACCTTTGGTGACTTAGTAGATTCCTTGCATGACCTTGTCCAAATTGGATAGATTTACATGGTTTCAAATAGGACACTCAAACCAACAAAAAAAGTTTACAACCATCTCGATAGAAAATGGGGAGTCTTCCTCTCTACAACTTCCATTGTTGAACCTTTCTTGGATGATGTTCTGATAATTCCTTTCCACCGTTTTTGTTTCAAATCGATGTTAGCATTAAAGTATTTATAGCTAACTATAGTCTTATCACTGCATCTAATCCCTTCTGGTTCCCTTTCAGTAAGTGTAATTTTGTTTCAATTTCAGTATATGTGCTTTCTACTACAAATATTTGGTGCAAAGCTCACTTGAAATTTCAATATTTCTTCCCTTTCTAAAAAAATAAATAAAAACTTGCTACTCCATACCTTGCTATCCTTGTAGTGTTTTTCCATTTTGTCGATGTTTTGCACTCTCCTTTACTTATACTAATAATATTATGATCATGCTCCCCATTATGTCATTCAGCTAGTTCACCAACTCTTGTTTAATCCCTTTTGCAGTTTATCAAAATAGATAGCAAGTACATGTCCCTATTATATGGATACTCAAAAGAGATACATGCCGAACAAATTGTTCTTCTTGACACAAGGCCTAGACATCTTCTGAGTTCACAAAATTTTGTACGACATAAAATGGTTATGCTACCATCTGTGAGATGCTGAGGGCGTTGAATTTTTTTTAGTGGTAGTGGCGGCAGATAATGAGGTACTAGTTGTTCCATCCCACGTGAATGAATTAATAAAAAATATTTTTCTGATTATTAGTGTAGGTTGATCTGTATGTCACAAAACTCAATTAGAGTATCATTTTTTTGAAATGTTGGCTTCTCACCTCTTCCAGTCTGAATAGACATAGACATTAGTAATTTTTAGATAAAAAATTTATAAACAATGCGGAACTCTCTAAGGATTTATTTATGTTGTTATATGTTAATAAATAACGGTATAGTTCGCTTCTTTTTCACATTTATACTTTCATTTAATCTCATTGGATTCGCTTTCATTTTTTGAAGAGATGCATAGAAAGCTGAAAAACTGGAGCAATCAGAGTTTCTAGAGATAGAGAGATTTCATTGTATTGGTTTTGGTTAATGTTAGGTTTTGTTAGTAATCAAGGAAGGTTTATAATTAATTTAGATCATTATAATTATAATGGAGAGGATTTTACATTAAAGTTGAAAGTTTAATTTTTAATATAGATTTATTTTTTATATTTATGTAATTTTTTGGAGATATATTAACATAACAGGTTAGACTACACTCATACATTGAACACAACATTTCTATTCATGTTATTAACCACTGCCTCATGCATATAACACAACATTCTTATTCGGTACCCAAGGTTATATATATATATAATATATATATAATATATATATATATATAGTGTTTTACTGTTTTAAAATAATTATAATATATTAATAATTTTATATAATAGTTTATTTTTATTATAAATAATGATAGTATAAAATGTTAATGTATTTAATATTATAACTTATATTAAGATATATTTATTAATAAAATTAATTTATTTTTAATATTATTATTAAAATATATATTAAAATCATATATATTTATTTCAAACTATAATGAGAGTGATTTAAAAAAAATTACATTACTTTTTATATTCAAAAATTAAATACGATTAATTTTCTATCTTTTCTTGTTTAGATTAATCCGTAATTCTTAGTATTATAGTTTTAAAAAGAAATATTATATATAAATTGATATTTGCTTGTTAATTGGATTTAAATATTGTTATTTGTATGGATGAAAGTATTGCAAGTGTTTATGTTTACTTATTTTGTAACTTCAGTTTCTGCACACTTAAAAACTCTCAATTTTCTGTGAACTTCTTTGTACAACATGTATATTGCTATTATAAATTTCCATTATTTCAAAATTTATATTGTACCCGCCCTCTCTTATTTGGATGATATCAATTCATAGTCATTCTTTTTGGAAAATTGTGCACATGATACTTTCATACTCTCACACACACACACATATATATATATATATATAATTTTTATCATCTCAAAATGCATATTGTTTCTCTCTTGTTAAATGATATCAATTCATAATTTATTTTTTTTAATAATGGAATTTTAAATTTTTATATTCCCTAGTATTAACACAATTAATGTTTTTTTAATTTTTCCTCATGGTTAAGTTTACAAATGTTTCAACTAACAAGATAAAATTACCTATCTATAAAATATGAAGGCTATTGGTTAAAAAAAAATTACAAATAATAAAATACTAGTAACTACATCTACATCTCATTTGGATGAATTGATAGTAATTAGGAGTGTTTACAGTGGGCAGAATATGTATGTGACAAAAGGAATTTGTTCAAAGTAAGGGAGATTGTTGGCATCATTTATCAAAGTAAACTCATTTCTTCCAATTTAATTAGTAAAATTTTACAAATATGACACAACTTTGTATAATTTTATTTATGTTATTATATATTAAGAAAAAATGTTACAGTTTGGCTCATTTTTTTGTTTAAACTTCATTTGATCCGATAAGAATGGGTACATCTTTTACCAGTGATCCAAAGAAAGCTGAAAAACTTGACATCATGCAATGTAAAGATTGGGTCAGATTTTTGTCGTTTTGAATATTTTGCTTCTGTCAACTTTTTTAATATGTTAGTGAGAAGTGTGTGGTAATTTTTTTCCATTTATTTTTATTTCTGTTGCTTTCTCTTTTACTCCGTTTTGCAATTGCATCTTTTACTTGTATACTTGTTTTTATTACATCCGGAACTAGCAACAACCAACATCAACACAGAACTGTAATCAGGTTATTATTTGTTTTCTTGAATTCTTAAAATAAATTAATTTTCTTTGAATATACATATGGCTCATCTTAAATTGATTCGGGTAGTGCAGCATTAATGGTAGCGCAATGCTATTCCTACTAAACGCACAATGTAAGGGATTTGAACCAAGGAATACCTTAAAAATATACCCATTCACCATCAATCCAAAATCCCATGGCCATTATTTTAATATTATTAATATAGATTTTGTTTTTATATTAATATAATTTTAATATCGTTTACATAATACATTTAAATTTTATTTTATACATGTTGAATCATTTTGAAGATTTTATAGTCATAAAATTTATTCCTAATACATTACAAGATAAACATAATTTAACTGTTGTTTCTCTCTTTATACAAGCATAAGATGTTTATAAAAAAAAGTAGAAAAAAGTCAAACAACATAAAGCAATCACAAAAGACTTCAATAAACAATCAATAAATAAATAAATAAATAAAATAAATATATATATATATATAATATTATATATATTATAAATATATATTACTTAATTATTTTAAAAATGTTAAAAATAAATATTTTTAATTAAATAATAACTTTAAAATTTATTTAATTATATATATATATTATATATATATATATAAATAATGTTTATATAATATTTTAAAAATAGTTTTATATTAGAATTAACGCTATATTCTATAGCTAATTCCAATCCTCCCACCATCATTTAAAATTGCAAATCGAATTAGAGAAATCTGGAGTTGCAAATTAATGACCCGACTACCTAAAATGTATCATATTAAGTACATCTCTTTCAAATTTAATGATTCGAGTACCTGAACTGGATCATTTTAAGTACATCGCTTTCAAATTGATTTAAATTTGAGGACTACATTTTGGTGTGGTTTTGTCATGATTGCATTTGGGGAGTTGAGTTCAGCCTTGAACGGTTATTATTTTTTTTTTAATAAAGAAAAAGCAAAAAGCGGAGTGGGCCTTCATTCAAATTAATTTAGATTTTGAGGATTATATTTTGGTTTCGTTTTTTCATGATCGTATAAGGAGACTTGAGTATTGCGCTGGTACGCACTATGACTATTATTGAGTGGTTATTCACTATTACTATTTTAGGGTAACAAAAAGCAAAAAAGAACTATTATTATTTCAGGATGACAAAAAGCCAAAAAGAATGTTTATGTATTTAAGAAAACAAAAAAGCTGTTAATATAAGCCGTTCGATGTGGGTAGGTGAAAAAACAAAATCCAGCATGAGCCATTCGATGTAGGCATAGGCATGTGAGTAGTATACTATCATCTCATCAGGGTCTGCCTAACATCTTATCTGGCCGAACGTGCTGCAATGCTTTGTATTTTTGTTCAAGTTGTAGTTTCCACTTCTGCGGCCCTAATAATTGGATTTTCCGGAAGCAGGGAGCTGAAATTGTCTGTAAATTCAATTCCATGATTTCATATAGTCCTTTATACTTACACGGTATGTACTCTGCTACATGAATTTCCATCATCTTAGAAATTCCGAACACCATATATATTGTATCCGGCCTCTATTCTTTTCCTTCGGTTACAATTTTTTGTATTTTTGTATTTTCAGGTATCAACATTTAATCAATGTTTTTTGAGTTTTCCCTTAATTTGAGTTTACAATTTTTTCCAGGGCATAAAATGGTTATGCGGTATCTGTGAAATGCTCAGGACGTTTTGTTTTTTTTGGGTGGTGGTGGCAGATAATGGGGTATCAGTAGTTCCATCCCGTATGGATGAATTAATAAAAAATATTTTTCTGATTGTAAGTGGAGAGTGATTTGTATGTCAAAAAAAAGATCGATTCATAGAGAGTATCATTTATTTATAATGTTGGCATCTCACCTCTTCGTGTCTGAATAGGTCTAGACATTGTGCTGAATAGAGATTAGAACTTATAGATGTAAATTTTATAAACACTGCCGAACTCTGTAAGGTTTTATTTATGTTGTTATATCTTAATAAATAATAGTATAGTTCGCTTCTTTTTCAGGTTTATATTTTATTTGATGTCATTGGAATGGGTTTCCTCTTTTTCAAGCGATGCAGAGAAGCGGAAAAACTGGACCGGATTTTTGCTAGTTTCTTGAATATTTTGTTTCTGTTGGTTGAATATTTTGTTTTTAAGTGTTGTAGATGGCAGTCCTCTCTTTCATTTTTATGGGTTTTCCTTGCTGGCCGGCCTTGTTTTCTCTTTTGCTCTGTTTCTCATATGTTGTTTTTAAGTGTTGTAGATGGCAGTCCTCTAGTCCGTTTATTTTTATGGGTTTTCATTGCCGGCTGGCCCTGTTTTCTCTTTTTGCTTTGTTTCTCCTATGTTGTTTTTAAGTGTTGTAGATGGCAGTCCTCTCTTTCGTTTATTTTTATGGGTTTTCATTGCCGGCCGGTCCTGTTCTCTCTTTTGCTCTGTTTCTCAATAATGGTTATCTTTTGTTTCTATGTTTGTTTTAATTCAATGCTAAATTCTTCAGAACCATACTCCAGCGGCAAAACACTGAACTCTACTAAGGTTATTGTTTGATTTATTGAGTTGGCTTAGATTTAATATAAATGTGTTTTTCCAAATTGATACTGCACTACCATTTGCTATTCGTACTCCTGTCACAACGGATGAATTAATTAAGTTAGTGGCGAGTTCAGTTTCAATTTGCTATTAGCCTTGGCTTTGAGGTAGGCAGACCGGTATGTTTCAATTTTTTATTTTTTGTTTAATATTCTTATAATTTCTTCTCATTTTTACATAAATATTGTTGTAATTTCACGCAGCCATAACTTGTGTGGAGACTTAAAAGAGTTATGAGTTGGTTTAAATCAAAATCTGAATACAAAAAGGTATAATTAGGATAGATTAGATTTATTTATTTTTTATATTAGTATAATTCTTTTAATACTATTTGCAAAACACATTTAGACCTGACGGAATATAGCTTTTTTTTTTAATATTGTTGCAATCCACTTTAATATTGTACATTTAGACCTGACGGAATTTACCTAAAGTATTAGACTCCACTTAGAGATGGAATCCAACATTCAGAATTTCATTTATATTAGTCTATGTGGATTTAATAATAATTATGATAAGTGAGTTTTAGATGAAATTGCTAATAAAAAAATATTAATATTATCGTTTATATTAATATTTTTTTTAATTATATAATAATATAGTTAATTGTATATTCTATATTAATATTATTTAATTATATAATAAATGATATAATTAATATGGTTAATAGTATATTTATATTTATATGGTTTTAATTTTATGAATAATATTGTATTGTTTTAATTTATAATTAAAAATATACGATTATAATTATGTAAAGTTATTTTAAAATAATGGTGATGTGATTATGGTAGGTATTTTTATTTTCAACTTAAAGTAGAACTAAAATTTCTAAATAATATATTTTATAAATATTATAACGTCTACTTACAATATATCTTTAAAGGCTTGAACCTACTAAAATCTTTTGAGAATAATGGTGGTTTGTTACTAAATTCTTATAAAGTTCATTCTCTAAATTTTCCATATAAATGAATCTACCATGCTACAAGTGTCTATATCTTATTTATTCTATAATTTCCACGTCTCTCTTAAACGAAGAATTAGATTTTTTGATGATAAGATTTTGAAATTGTATTTACCTATATTCATTTAATTTCATGATATCTGCTGCTATAACTTAATTGAATATTTATTTGTGCATATAATAGTTTCATGCTCACACAATATGTACATTACTACTATAAATTTCCATTCTCAGAATTTGCAAACAGAATTATGCTCACACAATATCTACAAAATGTTTATATTATCAGTTTTGTTTTTTTTTTTTCCACTAATGAAATTGACTAAACGCTATACAATTTTATTTAAGCTTTAATTAAATCTATTTTTATATGACATTTTATCAAAAAACTGAAATTTTAATTTAAAATAATAAAATTAAATTTAACACTTAACCTCTGGATAACCCATGAAATTAACCCTATAACCTCTCTTTAACAAACCATTAAATTAACTATCAAAACTGAACCCATTTTTACTTTTATACTTCGTTAAAATGTCTTTCGATCAAGACAAAGCTGAAAACCAGAGATCCAGCAATGAAAAGAATGGTCACGCTTATGCATTTTTGTTTCTCTTAGTTGATTAAATGTTGTATATCGGAGTCGTTTTTTCAATTTGTTTTTGTTTTTCCATTGCCGGCCGACCCTGTGTTCTCTTTCGCTCTCTTTTGTTCTGTTGTGCAGTAATTGCCATCTTTTTGTTCTCTGTTTGTTTCAATTAGACGCTACTTTGTTCTATTTACATATGGAACCACGGGAATCCTCTAGCCCCAATCAGGGCCAACACTGAACTCTGATAAGGTTATTATTTGATTTACTGAATCGGTTGAAATTTAACATAATTTTTTTACTGTTGAATATATGTGATACATTCAAATGAGGAAAGAATCGGTTGAAATTTAACATAATTTTTTTCCTGTTGAATATATGTGGTACATTTAAATGAGGAAAGATTTTTAGGCGGAGGAATCAAAAGTAGTTGGAATCTAGGTAAATTTTTATTTTTAAATCTTGCAGTAATGGTATTTTAATCATGTTTTTGATGGTGGAAATGGATTCATGGCCATTGAAAACTTCTGAAACACTGAAAATCTTGAAATTTGACAACTATAACTTGTATTTCCATTATCTCAAAATTTATATTATATCGGTTCTTTCTTTTTCAATCACATCAAATTCATAATCATTTTTAGAAAATTGAATAAACATTCTCACATCATATATATATATTTTATCATCTCAAAATTTATATATTGTACTAGTCCTCTATTCTTTGGATCATATCAATTCATAATTATTATCTTTTCTAATAATGGAATTTCAATTTTTTGCATTTCCTAATATCAACACATAATTTTTTATTTTGTTTTTCCTCTTATGATTGAGTTTACACACGGATAATGAAATATTGACAATAATATCTCATTTCAATGAATAATAATAATTATTCTTAGTTTCAAATGAATCAATAATACATATTCCTGATTTCAATACCATTTTAGTTTCAAAGAGTTCTAGCTAAGCCATATTCACTAATTTGGAGTGTTTGGAGGATGAATATGTGTCAAAAAAAATTTGGTTCAAAAAGATTGAGATTGTTGGTCTCATTTATCCACAACCTTAACATTTCATTTCTTTTGGTTTTATTAGTAATATTTTGCAAATATAAGCACAACTCTTTATAATTTTATTTATGTTATTATATATTATTAAATGATGATCCAATTTGCTTATTTTTACTTCTATATATCATTGGATCTGATGAGAATGGGTTCCTCTTTTACAAACTGGACCTCATGCAATGTAAAGAATGGGGTGGTTTTTTGTTGTTTTGAATATTTTACTTCTGTGACTTAGATTGAACTTTTTAATTTGTGATTTAATTTTTATTTTTGGTGTTTTCGACTTGATTGTTTTATCTTTTGCTCTATTTTGTAATAATTAACCTTGTTTGCTCTTTTCTTCTGTTATGCAGTAATTGCTCTTTGTTTTACTGGTATTCTTTTTTATTACATCCGGAACCATATCTGCGGAGTCCACACAAGCAACAACCAACACCAACACAAAACTCTAATCACGTTATTATGTGCTAACACCAACACAAAACTCTAATCACGTTATTATGTGCTTTCTTGACTGGTTTAAACTTAATATATATTTAACGTTGAATATACATATGGCTCACCTTTTTATTTTTCAAGCATAAATTGGTGTAGAGTAGTTTTCAAGCATATATATATTTTTTTTCTGGATTGGACCACAAATATAGTTCTTAATTTTGGGGATTAGACTACAAACATTGAATACAACACTCTGTATGTATATGGTAGTTGAGTTTTGAGTGGGTTTTTTTTAATTAAAAAAATGAATACACCATTCTGTATGTATATGGGAGTTGAGTTTTGAGTAATTTTTTTTTAATTAAAAAAATGGTGTAGAGTAGTTTTCAAGCATATATATATATATATTTTCTGGATTGGACCACAAATACATATAGTCTTTTTCGGGATTAGAACGGAAAACCCGTGAGACCAAAACTCTACCCGAACCATTGAATCGCATCTTAAAGACTTACAACGTAAGTGGTACTTACTATTTCAGTCTAACAAAAAGAAAAAGGAGGAGTGGAGCGGTTGATGTTTTTAAGAAAACACCAAAATATTAATATAAGCCGTTCGATGTGGATAAATTAAAAAGCAAAATCCAGTATTAGATGTTTGATGTAGGAACTGGTTGTAATTTTCCGTATTTTTTTTCAAATTGTAATTTTCAGCAAGAGTTAACGAGTTTGTTATAGGGCATTAAATCATTGGTTAGCTGCATGCCTTTTAACTTTATAACACACTCGCACCAATAACGAGATAAATGAAAAATAATGGAGTGTGTTATAAAGTTAAAAGGCATGCAACTAACCAGTCATTTAATACCCTATGACACGCTGGTTAGCTCTTGGCATAATTTCCACTTCTGCAACCTTATTAATTACATTTTCTAGAAATAAAACTAACTCTGGGCATAATTTCCACTTCTGCAACCCTATTAATTGCATTTTCTAGAAATAAGGCGCTGAAATTTTCTGCACTTTATAGTACTTACACGGCAGGTACTCTACTGCCATAAAATACCCGGAAGTAGGACGCTGAAATTGCCTGTAAATTCGATTCCATGATTGATATCGTCCTTTGTATTTACACGGTATCGACTCTGCTACCATGAAGTTAAAATAATATAAATCTACTTCAAAAATATAAATCTATTCAATAATGAATAATGATAATAGAAAATATATATTAATAAATTTATTCGCTATTTAACAATTAATGTTTTAAATATTTTTTTTATCTAATTAATTTTTACTATTATAGTTTAAAAAAGAAAAATTATACATAAATTGATACTTAGTTTTTAATTGGATTTGTGTATTGTTATTTGTGTGGATGATGTATATCATTACATTCTATAACTTTTATTTTTGTATACTGAAAAATTGGATTGTATGAAAATAAAGTTTAGAATTTTTTAAATTTATACTAATTTCATGATTTTTGCTATTGTAGTTTCTTGAATATTTATTTGTGTAAATGATACTTCATACTCATAATAGGTATATTGCTATTTTGAATTTCATTTTTCTCAAAAAATATATTGCACTCTGCTTCCTCTCTTTTTTTGATCATATCAATTTATAATCATTATTTTTTGTCTTGATAATTAAATTTCATTTTTTTACATTATCAACACATAATTAACATTTTTTTAAATTTTATTTTACATTTACAATTACAATTTTTTTGGGACAAAAAAGACCATACTACTATCTATGAAATGCCAAAGACATTGATAATTTTTTTTAGGAACAATGAAGTACTAGTAATTTCATCTCATTCTTGATTTGAAGTGAAATTCTGTTTTGAGTGAGTTCTTGCTAGCAATATCCATTAATTAAGAATGTTTAGAAATGTATCTCACAAAAAAATCGATTTGAAGAGTGAGATTGTTAGGCACCATTTATCAACAGCATTGGCATCTCATTTCTTAAATTTTTAAGAATATGGGCACTACTTTGTGTAATTTTATTTATCTTAGTATAAGTTGACATCTCATTCCTTAAATTTTTAGCATTTCATTTCTTAAATTTTTACAAATATGGGGACAATGTTGTATAATTTATTTTATTTATCTTAGTATAAGTTGGCATCTCATTCCTTAAATTTTTATTTAGTTTGGTATAATTTTTAGGTTTAAACTAAGCTCAGAGCTTATGGAATATAAAGAATCCCCCGGATTTTTGTGCTAATTTTATTTTTGTTGGCGTTGGGTTTGTTTTCTTTTTCTCTTTTTTTGTTTTGTATTTATTGTTCTATTTTGTTTTTATGAATGAATGAATGAGATTTAATGTTTAAGAAAAAAAATAATTAATGATAGTTAGTTGTTAATTGAGCAATTTCAATGTACTCTTGTTGTTGGAGATCACAATTAAGGTTGAATTTCTCAACATAGTACTTATTTCTACCCAACTATCTTCCCTATGTGCTCATGCAAAACTTCTTCATAACAAGATTATTTAACTCCTTGCTATTTGTAGGACAGATATTGAGGTAGATATTCCATTTATGCATTCATTTGTTATTTTGTCTCATCCATGTTTTCTTTCTTTCACTTATGATTTCATTGAGGAAAACTTTAGGCCATCTACCTACTCCCATTTTCTCGATATCTTATGAGCCACACCATAGCAATTGCTTACTTGAGAGTTGCCCGTGTTTCACTCAACATTATCTCATAAGAAACCAAACTTTTTATTTTGAACTTGCTCATGCTCATGTATGTTTGTTTTTATTAAACACTACTTTTATTGGTTTACATATAAAACTATACCTGCTGCCTCCACTCCAACAACAACCAACTAGGTTATTATTTGCTTTCTTGAGTTGGTTAAATTTAAATTTAATATAAATATATTTTTCATTGAATATGGATATGGCTCATCTTAAATTGATTATGGTAGTGCAACACATTCGTACACAATGTTAGCGCAATGCTATTCTTACTAGACGCACAATGGATAAATTAATTTAGTTAGCAATGAATTCAGTTTCTACTTCTGTCATGTCCATTGTTTGTTTCTCCACCATTTACTTAACGTCATGTCCATTATTTTTTCCTTAATGAAGAGAACCTTTTATTTATGGAGGTTGAATTAGGGTTTCTGATCAAGGGATCATGTCCTAAGTGGAAAAAATGCTCAAATTTTGAATTGTTCAGAATTGGTTGAAACCAGAACAACTAGATAGATATCGTCTTCTTGATTCCGGCACCGCGAACGGTTCAAAAAAGTGACACTGTATGGATGAGTTATACCACATTTTAAAAATGCCCAATAAACTGCAAATTTTGAATTTGGAAAAAATTAAAAAAAAAAAAGAGAATATTTCAAGGAATATTCAATGAAATATTCCTCAAAATATTCGCAGGAATATTTTGTTTTGGAGGACCAAACAGTGCCCGACACGTGGCAAGCCTGGAGGCCGTGGCACCAAGTCTGCAGGTCTGTGGTATGGCAAAATTATATGGCACTTTGCAAGATTCAATCACAGGTCTCCGCTCTACTAGCCAACAGGCCCAATGAGCCTGCGTAACGCTAGTTCTTAAAAACCTAAGGGCTCATATCATATTTAAAGTTTGTTAAAAGTGAAGTTTGGGGCAGAAAGGGGTCAACCCCTTATCCATATGACCAGAGTGCGGAACCAAACGCCTAAACTCGGTGGATAACCTTCAACCCTGACGGTTAAGTTATTATGATCATTCCAGAGCCAATGGTATAGATTTCAGAGCCAACAAGTGCTGCCAATTTTCTCAGGTAAAATTTTTAAAATTTGGGCAATAAAAATGGAGGGATTTCTTGGTTCAATAAAGTTATGGAAATTTGTTTAAGGAATTCGATAAATGCCCTTGATAAAAGTAGAGGTGCAGTAGCATTGCTTCTTATCATATCTCTAGATGAAATTATTTTGTCTAGTATTTTGTATGAATTTGGTGAAATATGTGATGAAAAAATGTTTTGGGAGGTTCTTGAAATGAAGTACAGTATGAAGGGGAGTGAGAAAGCTGAAGATGATCAAAGTAGTGTTGTTGAAAATGATTATTGTGCTTTCAATCTCATAATTGATTGTGAAACTGAAGATGGCAACATTGAGGTTGCAATGATGGATGATGAACGTGTGCTTGTAATTGACATTGAAACATGTGTGGATGAAGAAACAACCGTTGATATAGAATCTGAATATTTTTATGAAGAAATTCTCTTCGATGCAAAGACATATGAAGTCAAATCTGATGAGAATTATGTATCTCATGAAGAGTGGTTCAATTTGATGCAAGAAAAACATCTTATTGATGAGTTGTTGTTCGGTGAGAATAGATTCCCACCTCCACACACAAATCGAATGAAGGACAACATGTGTGCAACAACAAAGTTGATTAAAGAGGTTGAAGACATGAAACAACCAACTATGATAGCATAGAAAGATGAAGGACACAAATATCTCTTCAAATAGCAGGATGACAAGAATCAATATGGTTCTTTTATGATCATTTATATAAATCTAACATTTCTTTCAAGTGTGTAGATATCGACAATGAGGAAGAAGCAACAAAACTTGAAGAAATTGCAAGCATTAAGGACAAGTATAAGTCTCAAGAACCTGCAACAATGTTGAATACAAAGAGTGTTAGCCCACAATCAAGAAAGGAGAAGCTCCATCACTATCTTATGGCAAGAAAGGTGAAGATGAAATTACACCAAAAAATGAACAAGCATGGACCCTTTAACAATAAGGAAAAGATGAAATGTTTTGTTGTAAGCTTAGCTGAGATGGTCGTGATTAAGGGGAGGTGTTAGAATAATAATCACAAGCCGTCTGTCCTGATCGTATGACGGCGAGTAGTTGGTGTTAGTCGGGGATAGTTGACAGATTTAGATATGAAGTAAATGGAAGTTCGTGAATCCCTGTACATTCTTCGGCTAGATTTTGTATAAATTTCAATGTTTAGTAATGAAATAGACAAGATCTTTGATAGAGTTCTCATATTTCTATCATTTTGACTTTCGATGCATGCAACTAGTGTATCCTTGAGACATCTGTAAGCAAAGGTAATCTTTTCTCCTTGTTACATTGCTATAGAGAGCATATCTACATAGCAAATTGCAACCATTTCCTTTTGTAAAGATAACTTGAACTAAATATGTATAGATAAGGTATTATAGGAATTTATATTGGATACTTAGTGTACAAGAGAAATCTGCATAAGTAATTAGGTTGATGGTGTACGTGTGAGTACGGGCCAAACGTCATGCCAATGATCAACTTGAATGGTGATTCTGGCCACCTGCCTACTCACATGCACATCCCAATGCATAGGTACAATATGTTAACTCCTCACACACCATGGGCAGTAACAGATTTAGTGGATAGGTACACTGACTCGACTCTAGATTACAAGGAAATGATGGCCAACTATAATGACATAGATTGACACCTTGAGTTGTGTGCACCTTGAGTTGTGTGCAGAAGGCTACCAAAAGGCATGGAAGCTTCTATATTTAGATCAACAGTGGTTACACTGAAGTTGTATTGTTTATCCCTCTCTTTTGTGAGATATGTCAGCCCTTAATTATCATGTCATCAATTTTCATTGTAATTATGTTTACATACACTAAACCCTCCTTATGCATTCTCTGGTTTCTCAAGGTTGGTGTATCTGCTTCCCTCTACACCTCTTATTTTCTTTCCAACACACTCGTGCATTTTCATGGGAATTATGAGGATTAGGACGGTCATTCAAACTCAACATATTGGTTTTTTTGTCACCCAGGATCTTCTATCTCCTTTTCAGTTGTCAGAGACAATAGGTGGCAATCTCAAAAGCACAGGGAAATTCACTCTATGTGAGTAGAGAACTTCACATTGGAGGTTTACTTGCTCCACTAGTGGTCAAATAATGATGGGTTCAAGCTGGTGTCAATAATTTTGACATGCTAGAGTAGTTGGCACACTAGTGTCCCATTTGCATGGTTCATTTATCCTCAGTTCTTTGGATCACGACTCTTAATTACGTAGGGAGGGGCATCGTAACAAAGGATACAAAATTCAAACATATGGTCGTCGTGACACATGGTAAAGGTGCTTATGGCGAAGGTGCACATGGTCGGGATGCTCGTTGTTGTGGTCACGATGATCATGGTCGAGGTGGTTGAGGTGCTCGTGGTCATAGTGCTCATGTCCGAAGTTATACTCGAGGTCGAGGTGGTCGAGGTGCTCGTGGTCACGGTGCTCATGTCTAATTTATACTCGAGGTCGAGATGTTTGTGGCTGAGGATATGGTCAAGGAACAAATTGTATAAGATCAAGGTTTTACACTAATCTTGTTTCTCATGTTTTCCATTGGATGCTTCTCCTAGCTAAGTGCAACCTTGTGCTAGTTCTGAAGGACGCTTCTTTTATTTCTCGCAAACGAAGTGTTTAAACATTCAAAAGCTCATTTTTGTTGTTGTTTTTTATTTTTATTTTGGGAACTTCTTTTTTCTTTCTGATAATTTGGATAAGCAAGGTATCCACAACCTTAAGATCATTTACTTTGTCCTACTAATATGGTTTCCCTATGGGCAGATCAATAGGGAAGAAAACACTCTTTTTTAATATCTCTTTGAACTAATAAAATGTCGAGTTTTAAACAAAAAGAAGATGGTGTATGTAGGAAACAACTCAAAGTAATTGAAACAATATTGATCATAAAGGTCTTTGTAGGTTCTCATGGAGACATTGCAATAGTTTAGATATACATATGTGCAACAACAACTTGTTGGGTCATTATTGCAAAAACTCACTAATTTACAATTCATGGGTATCTATATTTCTAGCACATAGTTTAACTAACTCATCCAACCAAAATGGGAACTAACCATAGTTTTTCTTATGTTTTTTTAGTTCTTAATTACTTTTGAAAACCATAATTAACATACAACTCATAAAACTATTTAATATTAAAACCCTAATTACTTTAGTGGCCTCTCTCTCCCTTTTTTATTCCTCTCTTCCTCTTCCTTGGGGTTTCTCAATCTTTCCTTAAAACCAAGTGGTGACTCCACTCTCTAATTTCTATTATCTAGTGGTGATTATACTAGGATGGTTTCCCACCCTATTGATACGATACATGTTTAGTATTCCACGAAGGAGTCTCTATCAACATTTTCCATCATCAATAATGGGGATTATTCCTTATTCCCTCACTCTCTAAAACCATTGGAAAGAGAAGGGATAATTACCAACATACCATTTGATCAGTGTTCGATTCATAGGATGCTAACCCCCAACTTTCCCTACAATTAGGGTGTTTCCATTCCTGTAACCTATTAATCGTCTCTAAAGGTGATTGAGGTGTGATTGTTGTGTACCCTTCCTTTGTTCTCTCCAAATGAGATATCCTAAATCTATCCATAATAGGTACACCCAAACCTTTCACCTCTTGAACCCTTACCCAGGCTATGCTTGAACATATTCATCTAGTTCCTTAATAGGGTTGATGCAAATGACCACCTTAATTAAATTATGCATTCAGTTACCCTCTTTTTTCAAACTTGAGAATTCATTTTCAATGTCTCCACAACACGTGATATTATTGGCGTTCTAAAGAAAAATACAGATATCAACTAGCATCAAACAAAAATAAAAAAATGCAATCTAAAACCAATTCTTATCAATGGTGCAACTACCATAAGGTACCTCCCATAACACCATAGAGTTTACATGATTGAAGCATGAGTGCACATTTGGACTATAACTTAAAAGTGATTCTTATTCACTTAGAGACATGGGTCAAGTTCACACACTTTCAGTAACTATACCTATTTGTAGCTATGGTCTTCCTAATCTAATCAACCTTCATGTTGAGTTACTAGTCCATAGATGATGAAACCACTTTAAAATCACTTAGCTATTAATGTATCTTTACATATGTCAATATAGTCCTTATTGGAGGCATGAATTTATCGTTAATGAATATTATATATTTTAATTTTTTTAATCACAAAGTTTATAGAAAGTTATAAATTATTTTGTATTATTTATGTTTATTCATAAATTTTAAATAGTTAGCATTCAAATAAAAATGTATTGAAGAGGAAGGAATACCATGCTTGCTTTGTTTATTCATAAATTTTAAATAGTTAGCATTCAAATAAAAATGTATTGAAGAGGAAGGAATACCATGCTTTTTTTTTTTTTTTCTCAGATGCCTGAACTAAGTATCCATTAAACTCTATGTCTCAATTGCAAATAACTTTTGTTCTTTTGTCCATCATCTTATAACACTAATTTTTTTAGTTGAACTTGCCCCTTGGACTGTTGTTGACTGTGGTTCTGTGGCTGATGGTGTGTTAACATCAGCTATCGTCACATGGTCATCCTCAACAATGTTCCTTAGGGAATTGTTGGAATTGACATGAGTTGTCCTATCCTCATCAGACGATGTGCATCGCAGCTGCGCACCCCTTGTCACTCTCCTGCCTCTTCTCCTTGTACGAGCAGCATAAATTCCTTTTGCCATAGATGCAACAACCTGTAAAATTATTGCATGCATTTAGACATTAGAATATTTGTAAATTATACTTTCATACAAGGCACAAATACCTCTGCTTTATTAAACGTAATTATCAACATGTATGTCAGTATCCTTGAAAAATCAAATATACAGAATCATTTTGTCGCATGTCTTCAAAATTATCAGTGGTTGTTGTTTTGATAACTTGTCTTTACACTTAAAATACCATGACTGTATTGATTGGTTTTGTTATGCATTTCCCAACAGAGTTGTTGTTCGGTTTGACTACTTAAAATATTGTTTTGTTGCTTTGTTGTTTTCTGTAAGGATGCACTTCTCCAGAAATGGATCTCTAGCTTTCAAGAAGTTATCGTTGGCCAAACCAAGCATGGTATTTAATTTGACCAAGGCTCCAACTCGAGACCCCCTGAAGCACTCTTGATCACAACTTTGCCACCATAACAATTTTTTTCCTCATGTCACTTACGGTTGAAGTTTCTAGTCATGTAAACATTCGTTTCAACTACAACACTTATTTGCATCTTGTCTATATATATAGGAGGCTGGTTGTACCTTCTTTGTGGTCCTTCATTATGATAGGTTTCCCCTTGTGTACAACAACCTTCCAATAGGGCCCTTCCACTGCTTCTTGTTTATGCTACCATTAATCTTGATGATGTTTATTGTTGGCCTCCTATAAGGTTTTCGGTTACAGAAACGAGCCCAAGGATACAAGGTTTTCAGTTACAGAAACGAGCCCCAGGATTTGCCTGGTAACTTCAATTTTATTTTCCTGATCGACATATTTATGGGATCTTGCTAAGTAGTAGTCATTTGATTATGCTTTTCAAGCAATCTCTCTTAGGAATTGAAGGAGGGATAGACCTATAACTATCAACAAATGGAATGAATGAAGCACATCTATGCTCTCTACAGTGCTATCACAGGATGGATGGAGGGAGGAAGATATCTATCACTATAACGAATGAGGGATATACGAATGGTTACACAGCTACAGAGTGGGGATGGATTCTCAACCCCTCCGAACAAATGAGAGGATACATTGTTGGTGGCCACAATTCCTATGGGTGGAGGTCCATATCTGTGTCCTGGGATACTAATTCGTATGTGAGGAATGCATTTCATGGTGATAGCCCGGGTGATAGTTGCATATGATGAGTTGAGGGGCCTCGATTCTTATTGATTCCGATAATTCATAATACCAATTATAGATTCTGATGACTAGTGCCTCGGGATGGATCATCATTATAAATATTGTTCTGGGGGATCTATTTTGAATTAGAACATAGTAATGTACCTCAATTATAGCAAGGAAATACTTACACCAATAATTTTATTTTACCCATAATGTAAAAGTCAATTCACATACCTTAAGCAACTTATGCATACAACATTATTGTCCTTACTGTATGTTTTCATCTTATAACTCGGTTCCCCTTAACAGTCTTTTCGTTACTGTCTATTTTCTTCATATCCTTGTGGTTATATCTCGGTGCTCCTTAACAATGTTTTCCTTACAGCTTGTTTTCGTCTGATCCTCATGGTTATATGTCGGCTCTTCTTAAGTAGTAGTGATTTGATTATGCTTTTCAATAAAATCTTGCCAAGCACATCAATACGTCTATAAGTATGAACATAGAAATAAAAATAGATGAATTGTGAAATAGAACTGTAGGATGTGTGTTGATTTTCATGAAAGTGAAACTGAAACTGTAAGAACTCTGATAAATGAATACAAAACTGTAAGAAAAATGTGTTGTAATTGATATAACTAACCTCGATATACTGACAATTATTTTGTGATGTTGTGTTTTCAAGGTTGCTAAATAGTTTGAAAGCATAACATGCAACTTCAACAGTGGTTGAAATTCTTTTGTAGTTTTTGGCACTTGAATTTAATTGGTGGACATGGATGGACATGGATTACAATGGCTTCATTTTGAATGTGTGGTCTGGATTTAATTTGATGTGATTTAATGGTTGAGAATTTGTTATTCGTTGATCCATGTGCTTTGATTTGTTTTAATGAGAAATAGAGTGAGTTGGGTGTCATTTATTGCAGTTATTGGGTTGGGTGTCATTTATTGAACAAAGTGGGTTTAAATATTATTCGGTTGGGTTTCATTTATTGAACATAGGGGGGTTTAGTTGTTGAACAACGCAACAGTTATGGTTGTCATACATTCCCTTTTATTATGTGCAAGTATGGATATTTATTTGGGATACAAAGCTTTAGTTTTGATGAGTGGGGGTTGAAGTGACTGCTACTTTATACTTCTGGAATAGACCATTTTGGAAGCATTTATGGTTTTATCTGTTTTCTAGTTGGGTCAATATGGTTTGCACTCTTAAGTATTAAGATACTATTTATGCACAGTGGTGGGCCCAGTGAATGTATTGGGAAACTTTGAACATAAATTAATACTTATTTATAGTTAATGTTATTTATCTTTGTTTAAATATTGGTTGTAAAAGTCTCAATTTCTGGTGGTTTGGTGGGACCAGTACTATATCAATCACTGGTCCCTGCACAACATTAAGAATCTCTCCCTTAGCATAACCATTTTATGTCCTGCAAAAATGTATATACTCAAACATTAGGGGAAAGCTTGAAAACATTGATTCATTGTTGATACTAGGAAAAAAAATATAACGTTGGAATAAAATAAAGAATATGCATTGAAACGAGACAAAAAAGAAATGATTGAAATTTTAAAGTAAGAGAGTACATACCGTGCAAGTGTAAAAGACGATATGAAATCATGGAATTCAATTACAGACCGTTTCAGTTCTCTACTTCCACAAAATCCATTTATTAAGGCTGCAGAAGAGGATATACACACCATTGCAGCGTGTTCACCGAGATAGAGATGAAGATGTTATGCCATCCAAATGCGTACATTGAACTGCTGGGTTTTTCTTTTTTTACCTACCCACATTGTAGGGTTTATATTAAAAGCCTTTTGGTTGCGAGAAATACATTAACCTGCTCACTTATCTTTTTCCTTTTGTTTTTTCTAATCCTGAAATAGCAACCACTGCTCTTTATATAGCAATCATGAAAAAACCAAACCGAAATACAATTTGCAAAATTTAAATCAATTGATCCATTTTACTCGAATCATTTGTTTGCAACGACAGATTTATATAATTCGATTTGCAATTTTAAATGATGTGGGGAGGATTGGGATAGTTGGAATTAGCTATGGAATACACCTTTAATTTATTAGAATTAGAATATATATTTATAATTAAAATTGTATTTTAAATATTATATGTAATTATAAAATAAAAAATTAAATAATTTGAAAAATAATTAGATAATAATTTTTTTTATTGTTTATGAAAAATTTTATTGTATGGGAAAAATTGTGTTGTGTATTTTTTTTGATAAAATATGTGATGGACATATGTGATAAAAATAACAATCAAATATCTCTATCTTGTAATATATTAGAATAAAATTGATGACTATAAAATCTTGAAAACTATTTAATATACACCAAAACTTAGGACTATATTCTCTCACATGGCAAGAGTTCTAGGTTCAATAACTTATGGTCTCCTATACTTCACTTAAATGTTGTTTAGATTATTTATAAAATTATTGTTTGGAAAGATGCATTCTATAACTTAATATAAACAAAATGTGTAATTCGTTTTATGTTCAACTTAGAATTGACACATATCTTTTTAAAATTAAAATAATAATCAATAAAATGAAAAACAATATAGACTAAAAAAAAAAAAATGATTAATAAATTGTTATTATTACACATGATTATAAAAAGGATAATTCCTTTCGAACTCAATATAAAATTGAAATATAATATTTAAAAAAAAAATATTAATAAAAAAAAAATTAATGAATAAATACTTCATTATCCATAACTATATAGTAGTAGATATTTAATATATTATATATATATTATATATATATATATATATATATATATATATATATTATATAAAATTAATTTTGAAATACAATATTATTTATATAACTAAATAACATTAAATAATAAATATATTAATAATATCAATCATGTTGTATACTAAAAACCAATTCAATATTTTTATATAATTAAAATAATATTAATATAAACATAATATTAATAGTATGTTTTATATTTAGAATTTCCACATAAAACTTAAAAATCATAATTATTATTAAAGACCTAAAAATAATATAAACAAAATCTTTAATTAAAATTAAATAAATAATATAAACATGAAAACATGATTTTGTCACTAAAATCTAATCTTAATGAGTTATGAAATGAAATAACAAAACATTACACCAATATTTAAAAAATAAAAATAAAATAGTATATTTTATTTATAAATAAAATCTATATATATTATAACAAATAATATAAAAAATATATACTGATATAAAAATAAATCTACCTTTTTCGTATTCGGATTTTAACTTAAAACGCTCCATTATAAATATAGGAAATATTAACGAAACGTGACAGAGTCATAACTCAACTCTCCACACCCATTAGGGTAGCATGAAGCATGCGCCTGAATGTTGTGTTTTCTAACCTATTTATATTAAAATAATATGAAAATAAATTATATAAATATTCGAAATAAAAATTTAAAAGCGAAGGCGGAGAAGAAATGAAATAAATCCACGGCTGGCAATAGAAGTGGAAACTGAATTCGCCATTAAATGGATTCATTCATCCATTGTGAGTGCAATCCGAATAATAGCACCGCGCTGTATATTGAACAAATGGTATTGCAGTACCTAATCAATTCAGTAAATCAAATGATAACCTAATTAGAGTTCAGTGTTGTCTTTGGTTGCCGCTGGAGTGGACACCGTAGGTATGGTTCGAGAGAAAGTAGCAGGTATAGTTGCGAAGAAGGTAGCGTTTAATTAAAACAGACAGAGAAGCAAAAAGGGGCCATCATTGCAAAACCGATCAAAAGAGAAAACAGGCTGGCCACAAGGAAAAACAAAATATTCAACCAACAGAAATAAAATTTTCAAGAAACCCCGCAAAAATCTGGTACCTTCCTTTCATTGCATGGACTCCAGTTTCAGTTTTTCGGCTTTCTCTGCATTACTCGAACAAAAAAAAATTCCATTCCAATGAGATCAAATGAAGCTTAGGAGTTAAAAAATGCGAATTATATCATTATTTGCTATTAAAATATAACACCATAAATAAAACCATAGAGTTCTGCTAGCGTTTGTAAAATTAACATCTATACATTTTAATGTCTATTCAGCCTAATGTCTATATCTATTCAAATTGGAAGAGATGAGATGCTAATATTATAAATAAATTATATGAATAAATAGATGATTTTTTTTAGATTTATTAACTTATAACTATATAAATAAAATTATACAGAATTGTGTTTGTATTTGTAAAATTTTACAAATTAGATTAGAGGAAATGAGATGTTAACGTTGTCTATAAATAATGTCAACAATCTTATTTTTTTCTAATAATTTTTTTGTTACATACATATTTTCTAAACATTCCTATTCCTAATTAACAAACATGACTAACCAAAACTCTTTGAAACGAAATTGCACTTTAAATTGGGAAAATAATTATTATTGATTCATCCCAATGGGATTAATTACCATTACCTCTCATTATCTGTCAATTTGTTTTTTTATCAATGTCCTTAACATTTCATAGATGGTAGTATGATCATTTTATGTCATGGACAATTTTGTAAATTCAATTATTATAGGAAAGATTAAAAAAATTGATACTAGAGAATGCAAAAAAATTGAAATTCAACTATTAAAAAAATAATAATTATGAATTGATATGATTGAAAGAAGAAAGGATTAGCACAATAACAATGGAAATTTATAATAGCAATATAGTTGTGATGTGAGTATAAAGGTATGATCTTCACAAATAAATATTTATTGAACTTTCTAAAAATAATGATTATGAATAGATATGATTGAAAGAAGAGAGAACAGTACAATATAAATTCTCAGACAATGGAAATTCATAACAATAATATACATAATGTGAGTATGAAGGTATCATTTGCACAAATAAATATTTCATAAACCGCAGCATAGAAAATCATAAAATTAATATAAATACAAAAATTTCAGAACCCTATTTTCAGAAAATCCAATTCTTCAAAGTACAGAAATAGAAATCATAAAATAAACAAAGATAAACACTTACAATAATTATTTTGAAATAAATTTGTATAATTTTATTCATATATTTTGATAATAATATTAAAAATAATATATATATATTAATTAAAATAACATTAATATAAAATATAATATTAAATATGATTAAAATTTAACTTAAATTTTTATATATTATAATTATTAGACAATAAACTTTAAACAAATATATAATAAACTTTAAAAAAAATATAATCAAAACCCCTGAAAGCCCATTCATGCGTGTTGAATAGGAATGTTCTGTTGCGTGTATGCGTGGAGTCCAATGCATTAGGCTAATGATATTTAAAAAAAAAAAGAGAAAACTATACTAATTGTCTTTACTTTTCCACTTTAATCTCAAAATTCTCCAATTTATAATTGGATAGTACTAGCAAAACCTAACAGTAACCAAAACTAACACCGTCAAAGCTCTTTATCTCTCGACACTCAGATTGGTGAAGCACCCTGAAAGTAGCGTTTAATTAAAACAAAAAGAGGGCAATTACTGCACAGCACAACAAAAGAGAAAACATGGCCGACCGAAAATGGAAAAGTAAAAATAAATTGAAAAAGGTACTACTCTATACAACATTTAATCAACTATGTGAAGCAAATTAGCATAATCTGATCTATTCTTTTCATTGAAGAGCATCGGTTTTGCTGATTCTGACATTCAAGTATAAAGTAAAAGTAAAAATAGGTTCAGAGAATTAATTTAACTGGTAAAGTGTTTTATTTAGAGAAAAAAACTTCATAGATTATATTAAGTCAATATAAAAAACCATGATAGGATATAAAAAAGAGCAGTCTGTGAAGCCACGAAACAAAACCATCACTTGATGAAAATATGAAGAGCAAATGTGCGTGAGAGCATTTAGAACACAAGACACATAGTTTTATCAGAAAAGGACTCAGAGAGCCAAATACAAAACATCCAGAACCCGGCTCAGATTCAAAGCAATAGAGCACAAGAAAGCATATGCTGATAGAAGATTGTTGCAACAAATCCATCATATATACCGAGGACAAAAAACGCCACAGCCATAAGACGAGCCCAAACTATTTCGGCAGCTCTTTTGGGATATAGTCAAAGATTGCGATAATGTTATGCATGATGGACTGATAGGGGATCTTTGAGTCTCTGAAGACTTTGTGATTTCTCCATTTCCATGCGCACCATAACATAATGACGACGAGAAAGTGCCTAGGCTCCCTTTGCGTGCACCACCATTCGAAAGCTGCATGGATAAAAGCAAAAAAAACATGAGGAAAACCAAAATAGATGGCTAGGTCATACCAGATTTGCTGAGAGGATTTTCATTGGAAGAACATGTGAAGATTAGACTCCACATCTGCTTCACACATCAAACACCTGCTTGGGCCATGCCAACTTCTTTTTCTCAAGTTGTCTCAGGTTAGGTTCTTATTGTTAAACACTAACCATGAGAAAAGAATCATCTTAAGAGGGCAACCCAATTTCCAGAGGACCGACAGAAATTTTGAGTTTGTAGGCGAAACCTTAGAAGAAATAATATCAGAATAAATATCTTTTACTTGTGTTGTCATATGATCATTGGATAAGGACCATGCAAGGTGGTCAGTTGGCCCTCCACGACGAATCCCGCTTGCCACTAGAGCATCTTTGACATTGTTCCAGGATGAACTCAAATCGGCTGGCACACCGATATCAGAGGCATCCTTCCATAAGGGTGTAAGGCTGCTCCAGTCAGAAATGAGCCTGTCCCATGTAAAATAACCAATTCTGTGAAAGGAAAAAATGAGGTTGTCTGGAATGGAAATGCTTACCTGACAACATGCAATGGGATCCAAACCAATTATGATATTGTTTCCAGAAAAAATCCTCCACTTTAGATTCTTCAAGAAATATTTCTCGACCTTCCTAAAACTAAGCCATATGGCAAATCCTTGTTTAGTTCCAATTGCTCCTGTTCTGAACCAATATTCCAAACTTTTGCCTTTCATATATTTATGTTTTACTGTAACACTCCATGGCCCGTCCCCAAAAATCCCTCTCCAGAGCGATTTACATAAAAGGGCCTTCCCGAAAGCCCTCAGATCCATTAAACCCCATCCCCTGAGATGCTTAGGCAATGAAATAAAGTCCATTTTGGAGAGATGGAATTTATTCTATTCAGATTTTCCGCCCCAAATAAAATTTGTCGTGATCTTCGTCATGTTTTGAATAATGCTTGCTGGAAGGACAAATAAATGAGCCCAAAAGACCGCCAGCTACGATAAAACAGATTGAGAAAGGATGACTCTGCCTGCCAAGGATAGACATCTATGCTCCCATGCGATATCTTTTTATAGAATCTTTCTATCAGCCATTGCCAGTCATTCCTTGAGTAAGCTTTAGCTTTGAGATGAAAACCTAAATATTTGAGGCCTTCCTTGATTGATCTTGACTCAATCCCAAAAGGCTGAGAAATCCAATTCACCATTTCCATATTGGTATCATTGTAATAGAGTAAAGATTTCGCTTTGTTAATAAAAAGCCCGAAGGCTCTTTGGAATCTTTCGAGAATATGTTTTAAACATGTCCATGATGTTCTGCATAACATTGCAAATAAGAGGATATCATCAACAAAGAGGTTGTGCGATATGAAGTTGTGCCTGCAAATTTTAATAGGTATGCAATTGTTTTCGGCGACCGCTTTATTGATGTGGATACTTAGGGAGTTCATGGCCAGAATGAATAAAAGAGGCGAAAGGGGGCATCCTTGACGCAAGCCTCTTTCTGCTTGAAAAAAATGAGAGGGAATACCATTGATGATAACCACATAATTAACATTCACTACGCAAGCCATGATCCATCGGATGGAGTTAGATCTCAGACCAATCTTTGCCAAAATACTTTCAATAAATCCCCAGTCTAAGCAGTTGTATGCTTTTTGCAAGTCAATTTTCATGATGGCTGCTTCTGTATTTTGAGAATACATAGAGAATAGGGACTCCTGAGTAATAGCCACAACATCCAGAATATTGCGGCCCTTCAGAAAAGCGTGCTGGTTCCTAGATAAAAAGGAGGCCAGTGTTCCTTTAATTCTTTCAGCAATAACCTTTGTGATGATTTTGAAAGTGATATTGCATAAGGATATCGGTCTAAAATCATGAAAAGATTCTGGCACACCCTTTTTTGGGATTAGGGCAATCAATGTGGAAGTAGTGATATAGTGTATGTTACCAATCATCCTAGACGCTTCCACCATCCTTAGAAGATCCTATTCAATGAGGTCGAAAAAGTGGATGAAGAATTCAATTGTCCAGCCATCTGGACCACGACTCTTATCTTTCTTGAAGGACTTCATAATTCCGAATAGCTCATCTTCTATGATTGGATGGAACAAGGCCTCATTCTTCTCATCATCAAACATCTGAGGAACCAAATCAATACCCCATAGAATGTCCCGAAAGGAAATATCATTCCTTCTGTTGTATGGTTTCTTGAAATGACTGACAGCCTCCTATGTGATGTCACCTTGAGATACAGCGAAACCTCCATTTCCATCCCTTATCTTCCATATGGAGTTTTTGTCACGTCTGGCATTTGCATAGTCATGAAAAAACTTAGTATTTTTATCGCCTTCCTGGAGCCATAAAGCCCTGCTTTTAAGCCTCCAAAAGGATTCCTCTTGCTTCAGCAATTAAAATTTTTTCCTTTCAAGCTCTCCTATGCTGCATTTCATGCTGAAAGAGCATGAGTTTGCATCTGATAATTTCAAGAGGCTATCCAATTCTTGCTGGACTGTCTGAAGTTCCTGCCTATCTTTCTCCCTTTTTTGAATTTGTCATTTCTTCTCTAGCTTTCTCATTGCTGCCATCTTATCTCTGAATGTTAAAAACGGGGGGAGCTTAGCCTTTGCTGATAGCTCTTTCCATGCATTGGAAATGTATTCATTAAATGCTGGATCCTGTAAAAGAGTTCTGTTAAATTTGATGGGATATCCCCTTTTGGAACCCTTTTCCGGCCATGAGAAGAGAATAGGTCTGTGATTCGATACAAGTACATTCCCTATTGCTGAAATAGGCATTCCCATCTTATCTAAAATGCTGATATGTACTAGGAACCGACCAATCCTTTTAGCAATATAGGCCTTATCAGTTCTGCCATTAACCCATGTCGGCTTCATTTTCGGAGGAGCAATATCCACCAGATTTTTATTTAGAAGCTCAAGCTTTATGATATCAGCAAGCGAGTCTTTTTTCTTCCCGAATCCCCATCATTCTTCCGAGCTCAATGTTACATTTAAATTGCCTTTACCGCAAGCATCCAGCACGAGCGGGAGCACCAGAGGCCGCATTTGTATGAACATCAATCCATCAGCACGCAGAAGACTTACTGAGTCTAAAAATAATCTGTAGGGGACAATGTTCCAGCGTGGGAAAGCAAGCGTGAACCTCCCCAGTCCATACGTAGGGAGGATGAGAGGCCAAGAGGGCAGAAGGCCGCACGCGTTGAAGAAGGGACAGATTATAGAATTTGCGTAGCCTTATGGAATGTACACCTTAACAAACATTTTTCCACCCTACGACGCACATGTATGCATGAAGAATCTGTGGATGACATGTAGCAAACCTTCATGCAGATGCCGATAGCTAATGATAGGTGTGAGGAGAAGGTTGATAATGGGAGGGAATGAGGCGTGGCATGTTATCGGAGTGGCTCGAAAAGAGAGATTTCAGAAGCCAAGAAAAAACCATTGGTCCTGGAATTATGTTGTTGATCACTGGTTCGCCACTTGTCAAAATGCCTCATGCAACCTTTGATAAGATAAATCATTGATAGAAAACTGCTCATAGGTTGTCCTCGTAGCTAGAAGATGCTAGTAGATCTCGTTGAGAAGATGTTGGTAGGTCTCGCTGTAGGCACTCTCGGTGTGGATGCTCCCCCCCATTTATTTCCATTTATTTCCAGCAATACTGTGTCCGACTAATTGGTAAAGTGTTTATAGTTATGTGATTAGTTTAATTGGTCAAGTGCTTATAGTTATGTGATTTTGTTATTGAAAGGTCAAAAGTTCTATTTGCTAGTGAAAGATTAAAGGTTCAATTATCTCAACACTCTTCTGGTGAGATTCAAGTACATTACAAAAATAATTGTATTATATAAAATTTTGTCAAATATACAAAAAAAAAAAACAGGAACTTAAACATTTATCTGCTGTAATATTAAAAAAAGATTGATAATGTATTCATAAAGAGCATGCAAAAATCTGAAGTTCAGTCATTATGAAGAAAAATACTAATCATTTGTTGATACAATAAAAAGAAAGAAAAAGTAGTAGGATAGATAGTAGCATAGACATTTTATATCCTGTAAAATTAAAAAAACATTGATCATATGTTGGTAAATAGAATGTAAAAATATGAATTTCAATCATTGATACGAAGAAAAATAATGATCATTTGTCGATACTAATGAAAAGAAGAAAGGTTGAGTACAATATAAATCTGTTGCAAATTTTGAGAATATGGAAATTCATAATAGCAGTGTACATATCTTGTGGGTATGAAAGTATTATAAGCACAAATAAATATTCAATTAAGTTATAGCAGCTGACATCATGAAATTAATATAGGACAAGACAATTTCATAATCTTACTTTCAAAATATCCAATTCGTCCATTAAAAAAGATGGAAATTATAAAATGAATAAAATACAAACAATTTGCTGTATAATAGATTAATCTATATAGGAAAACTTAAAAAATTAACTTTATAAAGATTTAACAACAAACCACAAATATTGTCAAAAGATTTTAGTAAGTTTAAGTTTTTAAATATATATTGTAATTAGAAATTTGTAATATTTATAGAATCTATTCACTAAAATTCTACTTCAAAAAAGCAAATCATAATCAAATTAGTACTATTTTAAAATGACTTTACATAATTATAATATTGTATTTTAATTATAAATATAAAAAATAGAATATTATTAATATAACTAAAAAATATTAATACAAACTTTAACATTAACCATATTAATATCAATCAAGTTTTAATATTGAAAACCAGTGTAATAATATTAAAAAAATTAAACCAATATAAATAATAAATCTATTGAAAACCAGTGTAATAATATTAAGAAAATTAAACCAATATAAACAATAAATCTATAAGGATTATACTTTTGTATTCGGATTTTAACCTAAAACAATCGAATCATATATAATATAGATTTTAAATATACAAAATATTAACCAAAGCTAACTGAGTCATAACCCCTTAACTCTCGACACGCCCTATGGCAGCGTGAACCATGAGCCCGGAATGTTGTGTTTTCTAATATAATATATTTATGTGAAATTGATATGCAGGGAAATTATACGAATATATTTATGTGAAATGATATGCGGGGAAATTATACGAATATGCAAATCCAGATGCCTACGTCGAACGGCTGATGCTGGGTTTTGCTTTTTCACTTACCCACATTCTACGGTTTATATTAAGAGCATTTTTGTTGTCTTAAATACATCACTCCTCTTTTTGTTTTATTAATCCTGAAATAGTAAGTAACCGCTCCACTCCTCTTTTCGCTTTTTTCTAATCATGAAATAGCAACCGCTCAAGACTCGGCTCGGTATAGAGTAATCATCAAAAGAAAGCAAAATTTAAATCAATCTGAATGAGATGTTGGGAGGGTTGAAATTTTGAATGGGATAGACCGGGATGGTTGGAATTAGCGATGGAATTAGAATTTTATATTTATAATTAAAATTATATTTTAAATATTATATATATATATATATATATATATATATATATATATATATATATCTATTATTAAATATAATATTATTTATATAATTAAAATAATAATATAATCAATAATATTAACCATATAAATTATATTTTATATTTAAAATTTCACATAAATTTTACTAATCATAATTATTATTAAAGAAATATTCTTAAAAATATGAATGTTGAGTTTCATTTCCTAAATTTAATAATCTAATGTAATGTGTTATACAAATAATATATGAAAAATATTATACCAGATAAAACTAAAAACCTCTATTTCTATTAATTATCGGAGTCTAAATATATTATAGAAATAATATAAAAAATTATACCAATATAAAAAAATAAATCTACATAGTATTCAGATTTTGACTTAACACACTAAAAAATTATAAATATACAAAATATTAACAAAACCTAGCATAGTCATAACTCAACTCCCCAGTAATTATACAAAATATTAACAAAACCTAACTCTGGACCCCATTATGGTAGCGTGAAGAATGGGCCTTGAATGTTGTGTTTTCTAACATATTTATATTAAAATGATATGCAAAGAAATTATATGAATATTTGAAATAAAAACTTCAAACATATCGGGCTGTCTCATAGCGAACTAGAAGAGGAAATGAAATGAATTAACCGTTAGTTCGGCTGGCATAAAAATGAAGCTGAATTCGCCATTAAATCGATTAATTCATCGTGCACTACGAAAAATATCGTTGCGCTGTCATCGAGTACAAATGGTATTGCACTACCGAATCAATTGACTATATCGAAGGGAAAACATATATTAAATATAAACCAATTCAATGAATCAAATGATAAACTGATTATAGTTCAGTGTTGGCTAATGATAACCTGAGTATAGTTCGGTGTTGGCTTTTGTTATAGTTGGGGTGGACCCCGCAGGTATGGTTCGGGAGAAGGTAGCAGGTATGGCTCCGAAGAAGTTAGCGTTCAATTAAATCAAACACAAGCAAAACAGGGCAATTACTACAAAACCGAGTAAAAGAAAAAACAGGGCCGGCCAGCAAAGAAAAAAATAAAAATAAACCGAAAAAAGACTACCATTCATAACACTCAACCACAAGGAAAAACAAAATAACCACACGGAAAAACAAAATATTCAAAGAACAGAAACAAACTTTAAAAAAAAAACCTACGAAAATCCGGTCCCTTCTTTCCATCTTCAAAATTATGTCCATATCATCTGTGAAATATGAAACTTGATATTCATGACCTTTCTCTTATTGATCATTATTTATTATTAAAATATAACACCATAAATAAAACCACAGAGTTATGCGAGCCTTTGTAAAATTTACATCTATAAATTCTAATGTCTATTCGCCCCGTCTATGTCTATTCAAACTGGAAGAGGTGAGATTCCAATATAACAAATAAATTTCTTTGTGACATACAGATTGAAAACCTGCACTTAAAATAAATAAAAATATTTTTTTACTAATTTTTACTAATTCATCCAAATGGGATGGAACTACTCATACGTTGTTATCTGACGCCACCACTACTCGAACCAAAAAAAAATCAACATCCTGAGCATTTCACAGATGGTAGCATACTCATTTTATGTCCTGTGAAAATTTGTAAACTCAAACATCAGGGGAAAACTTAAAAAACATTGATTAAGCATTGAAACCAGAATATACAAAAGTTTGTAACTGAGGGGAAAAAAATGAGGAATATGCATTGAAACGAGAGAAAGAAGAGAGACCGAATACATGGAAATTTCTGAGAGGATGGAAATTCATGGTAGCACAGTACATACCGTGTAAGTACAAAGCATGATATAAAATCATGGAATTGAATTTACAGGCCGTTTCAGCGCTCTTCTTCCAGAAAGTGCAATTATTAGCACTGCAGAAGTGGAAATTACAGCGTGAACGAAAATACAGACCATGGCAGCACGTCCGCCGAAATAACGATGTTATGCAGATCCGCATGAGATAGATATTATACTAGTCGTATTCATACATCCAACGATTAACGCTGGATTTGTCTTTTTCACCTACCCACGTCTAACGGCTTATATTAACAGTTTTTTTTGTTTTCTTGAATATATTGAATATATGAAGTTGCCCACTACTCTTTCTGCTTTTTTCTTTTCTTGAATGTATCAACCTGCCCACAACTCGTTTGGCTTTTTGTTATCCTGAAATATAAGTAACCGTTCAAGACTCGGGGTCCCATATACCATCGTGAAAAAACCAAACCAAAATAGAATCCTCAAAATTTAGATCGATTTGAATGGGATGTATTTTAAAATGATCTATTTTACTCGAATCATTAGTTTGCAACGACATATTTATATAATTTGATACCATGATTGGATTATTGAGACTTACGGATTGGGTTCAAGGTAGATTTTATCTGCTGTGGATAAAGATAACTTTTTTGATTATTCATTATTTTGGGACTTCGACATTTTCTCATATATATGTTAACAAAACTTAGGGTTCAAGGTTGATTTTCTCCGCTATGGATGAAGATAATTTTTTTATTGTAAATTATTTTTGGATTTGAGATTTTCACATATATGATAACATAATTTAGTTGTTGAAAAGAATGATTTAGAAAATTATTGGGGACATATATTTACGCCAGAAGGCATTTTTTTAGAATAACTTTCCCCTGCCCACTTGTCATCACTCATTCGATTATATGTTAAATGATTGAAAATTTTTCAGTCATTAGATCAAAGGTAGTTGGAAAGAAAATTTATTAAACCCTAACCACCTGTGTGAAAAACACATAGAGATGATGATAGCGCACAAAAAATAGGTGGAGATGAAATTAAATCAGGAACTATGAATTCTCGAAGCCCATAAAAACAAAGATTAATAGAAGAAGTTGCAGAGATAACAAGGAACACAGTTCCTACGTTGTCTAGATTGATGTACTCAAAACAAAAATCAAGATTTTTCAAAGCTCAATAGATTCTGTTGAATGTTGTTGAAGGGAGCACCAATCATTTCTTGAAAAGATCGCCCAACAAAGCTTCTTCACCACGCTTCTTCCCCTTTGTTATGTTGTTGGGAATGTTGATTTCAAGCTTGACAGTGGGTCTCCTGGACCATCACATGGTCTCACGGTTGGAGATTTGGAAATGGTGTTTGATGGTATTGGTTGACTTCTTGGGAGATTTGTTTTCAGGTTGGTTTATTAGTATTATTGTCTTCATGGTCAAAAGAAGCTTCATTCTCACGAAGAGGGTTCTTTACTTTGCTTATGGACTCAAAACGAGCACGCAGAATTGTATCCCGTCTGCTTTGCTTGATCCCTAGGTTGAGCAAACCAACAAGAGCCATTAGGTGTTTGGCTATGTGACCAAGCTATTGGTTGCCTAGATATTGGTATTTTCAGAGTCTTTAAGAAAAATTGAGTGCTTTTATGTTAACCCTCACTCTGTCGTGCAAACCATAACTTATAATTTATACCTTTTATGTAGGGTTATTCTGGCTGTCACGTATGGCACTATTCTTCTGACACAAATTGTCAATGTCATTGTCACTGTAGTCATGATAATTGTCATTTTACTTGTTCCGGGGATTGCCACATCCCATGTCATTTTGCTGGTATCATCCCAGCTCATATTAGCAGGCTTCATATTTGGGAATACCTGCAAAACAACCTTCGAAGCAATTGCATTTGTGTTCATTGTACATCCCTTTGATGTTGGTGACCGATGCATTGTTGATGGTGTTCAGGTAAGGGAAGAAGGTTGAAACCCTACTTATGTATGTTTCTCTTTCTTATAAGCTCCCCAATTTTGCGCAACGTGAGTTTCTTTTTCTGAATTGTTGATGAGATCTCGGTATGATTTGATGCATCAAATTGGAATGTGATTGTCATTGCAATCATGATAATTGTCATTTTACTTGTACCGGGGATTGCCACATCCCATGTAATTTTTCTAGTATCATCTCAGCTGGTATTAGCAAACTTCGTATTCAGGAATACCTGCAAAAAAATCTTTGAAGAAATTGTTGTTTGTGTTTGGTATGCACCCCTTTGATGTTGTTGACCGATGTGTTGTTGATGGTGTTCAAGTAAGGGAAGAAGGCTGAAACCCTACTTATGTATGCTTCTCTTTCTCATAAGCTCCCCAATTTTGTGTAGCATGGGTTTATTTATCTTGATTGTTGATGAGATCTCCGTATGATCTATCTCCTTTAACTTCAAGGCTTTTGTCTGATCCAAGTCTTCTGAATCCATTGGTGATGACAATTTCACATTCTGTGCATCCCTAAAAGATTAAGATGGTGAGTGTTGCACAAAAGAAGTGGATATGTCAACTGTCTTTCCACTCATTTCTCCATTGTGAGATATTGTTACTATAGCATCCTTCTTCCAGTACCCTGCCTCTTCCTTTGGCTTCTTTAAATCTGCTTCCAGGGCCAGTTTGGCTATTTGGACAGCCTCTAGCTACGCAAAAGATTGATTTACAATTTTCCTGCTCTTCTCGAGATTTGAATTCACCGCATTTAACTTCTGCATGGATTCCTTTTCCCTGATATTTGCATTCTCCACCTAGGAAAGGACGTTTGTTATTATTTTACTTGCATGTTATTCACCCTATTGTGCTTTCTTCTGCAGCAAATCATACTCTTATTTTGTAATTGACACAGAATTGTCATCTGATTTCTTAGATGAAGCTCATTTGCTTTATCCAAAAGGGCATCTTTGACCATAGAAGTTTCCATCTTAGCACTTTGTGCATCTTCTTTTGTTGCAACGATCTCAGCATCAGATTCTCTGAGGGAATCTAATAATTTAGTTGCATTTTCTTTGCTTGTGTTAACCTCAACTTGAGTGCATCATACAACTTCAACTCAATATCCTTGACTTGGCCAATTCTTTCTTCAATAATTGAACTTCTTGATTAGCCTCAGTTTCCATTGCATATGCTTCTTTGGCTTCTCATTCCCATTTTGCAGCAGTGGAAGCCTTCTCATCCTCAACCATCAACCGTGAAGCATATGCCAAATTGATAGCCTTATTCAGAGAACATATCTCCGTAGATAGTACCTCTACTTTTTTGGCATTGGCCTTTGAAGCATTGGCAACATACTCGACCTGTTTGGTTACGGTGTCCTTAGACTCCATCGAAATGGAGAGGTCTTTCTTGACCCACTAAAGCTCTTGAGTTCAGATTTCAAGGCAACCACATCAAGAGCATGTTGCCTTTGCATAAATTCAAGTTTAGACTACAAGGCCTGATCCCTCTCTTGAGCAGCCTCAATGATGTCCTGCTCAAGCTCATTGACCCGAAACTTCTCACTCTCATATTTATCCAATTCTCTCTTCTCAATCACCAGAGACTCACTGAATCTCACATTGGCTTCAGAAAATGACCTCTTACTCTCTTCCAACTCTTGAAGAGCCCTAGACTTAGATTTCTCTACCAAGGCCTACTCTTCCTTAACACCTTCAAATTATCGTGAGCTTGATTCAATAGCTATTGAATATCGGGTCCTTAGGTGACTCATTTAGGCCATCTATATTTTACACATACCATGAAGAAAACCGCCCCATAATGAAATCCACATTCGTCCTATGAAACCCAACCATCACAGGCACGTAAAGAGGCAAGAAAACAAGCAGATTGAGAATAAAATTTTATGTTTCTTACCTTAGGTAATGTGTTTCTGGGAGATATGTGGCCTGGTATTTTGGAGGGGACCTTGTCCAACGAAAGCCTACCAATTTTTACTAGAGTTGTGTCTAAGTCTATACTCCCAAAACCTTTATTTTTCTTACTATGTCTAGGAGTACCAAGAGACATCTTGTGAGGCATATCTATCGAACTAGATCTATTGCAAAGTATTCAAATCAATAAATAAGTGTACACATCCTCTAATAACCATAATACATAATGGCATTCAAACTAAAAAAAATAAAAAATTATTCAACACAGAACCCAAAAGCATAAATGCAACCAACAATACTACCCATATGCAGAAATGTATCCAACAACACTACCCAAATGCATAAACGAATACAACAAAACTAACCAAATATGAAAAAGAGGATTTAACAGAGAAGCCAAAACTTATATATATTCCAATATAATCTTAAACTTTAACTTCAATTAGAGATTTTTTCATCGTATGAGACCAAATGGTATGAGATCGTGGTTTGTTACAGAAATGTGCATTAAGAGTATTGTAGTTTACACTTGCTAGTTAACAAAGGGTAGTGTTTATTTGTTATTTAGACTGTGGATTCAGTGAAATTTTATAAACAACTATGCTTACCGCTTTTATGATTTGAACTAAAATAAGGACGATAATTTTAGAGATTTTCTTTAAAATGTCCCCATTTATGGTCTACTAAAACTCTAATGTTGCGGTTCAACCATTTCACTGTTGTCCCATAGTGCTCACTTTCAATTTTCTCAACAACAATTACTGAGAAAAAGGATTGATCCAAAACGGATTCAATTTTGCCTTCATATCAAAGTCTTCAAATTCAATTGAAAGTTGAATCAAATCGAAGTGCTCGTCGATATGATTCCAACGGTGCGAAGGATGCATAAATCCGAGATTGGATGAAGAAGTTATGGCTAGTCAAAGCTTTTGGGAAAACTTAGGGTAAATGGAAAAAACGTCATAAAGTCAAATTCAACAGGTCAAAGTCAACGGTCAACACAGGGTGACATCAGCAGGAAACGTGGCAGCCCGGGAACATGCCACCCGTCCTGGATGTCGTCAGCAGGAGCAGTGACATGGTAGCACGCTATTGGACATAATGGGCCAATCCGGTGCTGACACGTGTCAGCGCGGATTTGCCCAATGTTGGCATGAAATCCCAAAAATTTGGGGTCAAGGGGAGTTGAACACCTGACCTCGCGGAACTATCAAGAATTTGCCGGAATCCACTCACCGTTCGGGCTACCGAGGTGCTTGTTAACGGATTTGTTGATTTTATATTTATTGTTGCGGGATTGAAGGCGCCATTATAAAGGGCCGACGACTGGGGTCAACCCCACGGCTGCCGAACCCCTTATTTGGTTACACAATTATCCCACATCCATTGCAACTGACAACCATATATGGTATATATTACCATATGTTCAATGTATAAGCCAACAGAGCGCGGAGATACATGTCACCAAAAGTTTAATGCGGATATATGTTACTATATATGTATATCAATCCATATCAAAACGTCAGAGTGTTGGGCGGGGGTTTCGACCCGCCGACCTCCAACATTGTAATATATACCACGCCTTTACACCTTTGGGCTAACGAATATGCCCATACGTTCAGACTTCAAACAAAGCCGAACCAAAATCCTTTTAACATGTTGCAGAGCCGAACCTGCCAAATCCAGGGCGTGCGGACTGAGGTGGTTTTGCACATTTCAGGGGATCTAGAGGGCACAAAGGCCAAATATAGGCAAGCTTATACTTGTTTGACTCGAAATTTCGAGTTGAACACAATGGTGAAATCATTTTTCTCATTTCAGTCTCTGTGTTTGAGCTCATGTATGTAAAATCATTTTGAAGATTAATAAAGCGGTCGCACTAGAAGCTAAGGACCCAAAGAGGTAGCTAGGAAGTTTGGTGAACTCTGTTATCAAATTGTAGTTGCATTGATGTGTATGTTTATGTTTCAATTTGCTTTTGTGTTTACGTTATTTGCAATCTTTTCGATCTGTTGCACTAAGTAACATAAGCAAACTTCACATAAAGTCTACAATACATTTTTACATTTTTAGATCAAATATGGAGTAGCTAGCCTAAGAAAAATAATATGGGGCTCGCATCCATCTTTCTTTGACCTATGAGTTATTAAATAAGCATCAACATTTGAGAAAAAAATTAGTAAAGAAGAATGAAATTTTGGTGGGAATACTATACAGTGAAATCATAATTTTTTTATCGAGAATATTAACAAGTATTGTTGGAAAGCTTCAAATGTCTAGGACCTGATTCCAACGCCCTTATTCCAGTGGATATGGAAAAAGATAAAGAAAAAAATAACCATATAAACAATAGGATTGACTGCTTTAAGGGTAAGTTTTGGTTTGTTTAAGTCAATGCTTTTGTTCCTGTTTTATAGGACCACACATAAATGTGAAGCCTACCATACCCCAAGGAACTTCTACGTTAAAACTAATGTCTAACTCCAGCTAATTGTGGGTTATTCTCTATGTTTGAAACTGAGTATTCGATATAAAATTGTAAATCGAATTGTGGGTTGTTTTCTATGTTTGAAACTGAGTATTCAATATAAAATTGCAAATCGAATTAGAGAAATCTGGCGTTGCAAATTAATGACTCGACTACCTAAAATGTATCATATTAAGTACATCTCTTTCAAATTTAAAGATTCGAGTACCTAAAATGATAATGTATCATTTTAAGTACATCGCTTTCAAATTGATTTAAATTTTGAGGACTACATTTTGGTGTGGTTTTGTCTTGATCGCATTTGGGGAGTTCACACTTGATCGGTTACTCTTTTTTTTTTGATAACGAAAAAGCAAAAAGCGTAGTGAGCCCTGATTCAAATTAATTTAGATTTTGAGAATTATATTTCGGTTGACTATTGAGCTGTTACGCACTGCGACTATTATTGAGTGGTTATTCACTATTACTATTTTAGGGTAACAAAACAAAAAGGAAAAAAGAACTACTACTATTTCAGGATGATAAAAAGCCAAAAAGAATGTTGATTTATTTAAGAAAACAAAAAAGCTGTTAATATAAGCCGTTCGATGTGGGTAGGTGAAAAAGCAAAACCCAGCATGAGCCATTCGATGTAGGCATATGAGTAGTATATTATCATCTCATCACGGTCTGCCTAACATCTTATCTAGCCGAACATGCTGCAATGGTTTGTATTTTTGTTCAAGCTTTAGTTTCCACTTCTGCGGCCCAAATAATTGAATTTTCCAGAAGTAGGGCGCCGAAATTGTCTGTAAATTCAATTCCATGATTTCATATCGTCCTTTATACTTACACGGTATGTACTCTGCTACATGAATTTCCATCATCTCAGAAACTGGGAACACCATATATATTGTATCCGCCCTCTATTCTTTTCCTTCAGTTACAATTTTTTGTATTTTCGTATTTTCAGGTATCAACATTTAATTAATGTTTTTTAAGTTTTCCCTTCATTTTAGTTTACAATTTTTTGCAGGGCATAAAATGGTTATGCGGTATCTGTGAAATGCTCAGGACGTTTTGTTTTTCTTGGGTGGTGGTGGCGGCAGTATCATTTATTTATAATGTTTGTTGGCATCTCACCTCTTCATGTCTGAATAGTCCTAGACATTGTGCTGAATAGAGATTAGAAGTTATAGATGTAAATTTTACAAAGACTGCAGAATTCTGTAAGGTTTTATTTATGTTGTTATGTGTTAATAAATAATAGTATAATTCGCTTCTTTTTCAGTTTTATACTTCATTTGATGTCATTGGAATGGGTTTCCTCTTTTTCAAGCGATGCAGAGAAAGCGGAAAAACTGGACCGGATTTTTGCTGGTTTATTGAATATTTTGTTTATGTTGGTTGAATATTTTGTTTTTAACTATTGTAGATGGCATGCCTCTCTTCCGTTTATTTTTATGGGTTTTCATTGCAGGCCAGCCCTGTTTTCTCTTTTGCTCTGTTTCTCATATTTTGTTTTTAAGTGTTGTAGATGGAAGTCCTCTCTTCCGTTTATTTTTATGGGTTTTCATTGTCGGCCGGCCCTGTTTTCTCTTTTGCTCTGTTTCTCACTAATGTTCTTTTTTGCTTCTCTGTTTGTTTTAATTCAATGCTACCTTCTTCAAAACCATACCAGCGGGGTCCACTCCAGCGGCAAAACAGTGAACTCTACTAAGGTTATTGTTTGATTTATTGAGTTGGCTTAGAGTTAATATAAATGTGTTTTTCCTCTAATATGCATATGGGTTTGTTCCAAATGGATACTGCACTACCGTTTGTACTCATGACAGCGCAGTGCTATTCGTACTCCTGTCACAACGGATGAATTAATGGAGTTAGTGGCGAGTTCAGTTTTCCACTTTTATGGTAGCCGAACGGTGAATTCATTGCATTTCTTCTCCGCCTTGGCTTTGACGTAGGCAGACCGGTATGTTTCAATTTTTTTTTTTTTTTGAATATTCTTATAATTTCTTCTCATTATTACATAAATATTGTTGTAATTTCACGCAGCCATATTATGTGGAGAGTTAAAAGCGTTATGAGTTAGTTTAAATCAAAATCTAAATACAAAAAGGGTATAATTAGGATAGATTAGATTTATTTATTTTTTATATTAGTATAATTCTTTTAATACTATCTGCAGAACACATTTTAGACTTGACAGAATATAGCTTTCTTTCTTTATATTGTTGTAATGTTTTTTTTTATCATTTATCTAAAGCATTAGATTCCACTTCAAGATGGAATCCAATATTCAGAATTTCATTTATATTATTCCATATGGCTTTAATAATAATTATGATGGGTGAGTTTTAGGTGAAATTGTAAATAAAAATAATATTAATATTATTGTTTATATTAATATTTTTTTAATTATATAATTAATATAGTTAATTGTATATTTCTATATTAATATTGTTTTAATATATAAATAATATGACATAATTAATATCGTTAATAGTATATTTTATATTAATATGGTTTTAATTTTTATGAATAATATTGTATTGGTTTTAATTTTATAATTAAAAATATACGATTATAATTATGTAAAGTTATTTTAAAATAATGGTGATGTGATTATGGTAGGTATTTTTTTTTTCAACTTGAAGTGGAACTAAAATTTCTAAATAATATATTTTATAAATATTATAACATCTAGTTACAATATATTTTTAAAGGCTTGAACCTACTAAAATCTTTTGACAATAATGGTGGTTTGTTACTAAATCCTTATAAAGTTCATTATCTATATTTTCCATATAAATGAATCTACCATGCTACAATTGTCTATATCTTATTCATTCTATAATTTCCACATCTCTTAAACGAAGAATTAGATTTTTTGATAATAAAACTTTGAAATTGTATTTACCTATATTCATTTAATTTCATGATATCTGCTACTATAACTTAATTGAATATTTATTTGTACATATAATAGTTTTATGCTCACACAATATGTACATTGCTACTATAAATTTCCATTCTCAGAATTTGCAACAAAATTATGCTCACACAATATCTACAAAATACTTATATTATTAGTGTTGTTTTTTTTCCACTAATGAAATGGAGTAAACTCTATACAATATTATTTAAACTTTAGTTAAATCTATTTTCATGTGACATTTTATCATAAAAAATTGAACTCTTAATCTAAAATAATCAAATTAAATTGAACACTTAACCTCTTGATAACCAATAAAATTAACCCTATAACCTCTCTTTAACAAACCAATTAAATTAACCCTCAAAACTGAACCCATTTTTACTTTTATACTTCGTTAGAATGTCTTTCGATCAAGACAAAGCTGAAAACCGGAGATCCAGCAATGAAAAGAATGGTCACGATTATTCATTTTTGCTTCTCTTAGTTGATTAAATGTTGTATATCGGAGTCGTTTTTTCAATTTACTTTTGTTTTTCCATTGCTGGCCCTCTTTTTGTTCTTGGTTTGTTTCAATTAGAACCTACTTTGTTCTATTTACATATGGAACCACGGTATCCTCTCTAGCCCCAATCAGGGCCAATACTAAACTCTGAATATATATATGGTACATTCAAATGAGGAAAGATATTTAGGTGGAGGAATCAAAAGTAGTTAGAATTGGGGTAATTTTTTCCTTTTTAAATCTTGCAGTAATGGTATTTGAATCATGTTTTTGACACTGGAAATGGATTTATGGTCATTCAAAACCTCTGAAACACTGAAAATCTTGAAATTTGACAACTATAACTTAAATTTACATAAACTCTTACTAGATTTTATCAAAATCTTACTAAAATTTTTCTAATTTTCCAAAAAAAAAACAATATATTTAAACTACCGCCATTCCAGTTGATTCTATTAATACAACACTATTCGTACTAAACCCAGTGATATTTCTACTGGACACACAGTGGATGAAGTAATATTGACTTGAGGATGAATCTGACTTCTATCGAAGATAACTTCATTTCCGTCTTCTTTTGGTGGACTGTTTCAAACCCTTCTTTTGTTTCTGGATTTAGATTAATGATTTTTTTTAATATTATTATTAAAATACATATAAATTTATTTCAAAATAATGAGAGTGATTTAAAAAAAAAAATACAAGATTTATTAAATTTAAAAATTAATCATATTTAATTTTTTAAAGTTTTTCTAATCTTAATATTATAGTTTATAAAAGAAATATTATAAATAAATTGATGTTTGGTTGTTAATTGGATTTAGGTATTGTTATTTGTATGGATGAAAGTGTTGCAAGTGTCTATATCTATTGATTCTGTAATTTCCATTTCTGCACATTTAAAAATTGGATTTTCTGTCAAATTCTCTTTACAATATATATATTGCTATTGTGAATTTCCATTATCTCAAAATTTATATTGAATCGGTTCTTTTTCTTTCAATCACATCAAATTCATAGAAGATTGAGATTGTTGGTCTCATTTCTCCACAACCTTAACATTTCATTTCTTTTGGTTTGATTAGTAAAATTTTGCAAATATAAATACAACTATGTATAATTTTATTTATATTATTTATATTATTATGTATTAATAAATAATGTTACAATTTGCTTATTTTTACTTTTATATATCATTGGATCCAATGAGAATGAGTTCCTCTTTTACAAACCAGACCTCATGCAATGTAAAGCGTGAGCCGGTTTTTTATTGTTTTGAATATTTTACTTCTGTCACTTATTGAACTTTTTAATTTGTTGGTGAGAGCTGTGTATGGTAATCCTTTTTCCAGTTAATTTTTATTTTTGTTGTTTTCGACTTGATTGTTTTCTCTTTTGCTCTATTTTGTAATATTTATTCTTGTTTTCCCTTTTCTTCTGTTTTGCGTTAATTGCTCTTTGTTTTGCTGATATGCCTTTTTTATTACATCGGGAACTATATCTGCGCAGTTCACACAAGTAACAACCAACACCAACATTTCTTGACTTGTTTAAATTTAATATAAATATATTTTTCGTGTCTCATCTTTTTATTTTCAATATTAATGTAATTTCTTTGCCTTCATTTACCTGACATATGAGATACCATTCATACATGGGAGTTGACTTCTGAGTATATGGAATAAAACTCTACCCGAACCATTGAATCGCATCTTAAAGACTTACTATTTCAGTCTAACAAAAAGAAAAAGGAGGAGTGGAGCGGTTGATGTTTTTATAAGCCGTTCGATGTGGATAAGTTAAAAAGCAAAACCCAGCACTTCATACTCATTTATTTGTGTAAATGATACTTTATGTTATTTTGAATTTTTTTATATTGCATTCTTCTCTTTTTCTTCTTTTGATCATATTAATTTATAATCATTATTTTTACTTTGATAATTAATTTTCATTTTTTTACATTATCAACACATAATCAACATTTTTTTAATTTTATTTTACATTTACAATTACAATTTTTTAGGGACAAAAAAGACCATACTACTTACTATCTATGTAATGCCAAAGACATTGATAATTTTTTTTTAGTAACAATGAAATACTAGTAATTTCATCCCATTCTTGACTTCAAGTGAAATTTTGTTTGAGTGAGTTTTTGCTAGCAATATTCATTAATTAGTAATGTTTAGAAATGTATTTCACAAAAAAATCGATTTGAAGAGAGTTATCAACAACATTGGCATCTCATTTCTTAAATTTTTAAGAATATGGGCACTACTTTGTGTAATTTTATTTATCTTAGTATACGTTGACATCAAATTCCTTAAATTTTTAGCATTTCATTTCTTAAATTTTTACAAATATGGCGACTACGTTGTATAATTTTATTTATCTTAGTATACGTTGGCATCTCATTCCTTAAATTTTTATTTAGTTTGATATAATTTTTAGGTTTAAACTAAGCTCGGAGCTTATGGAATATAAAGAATCGCCCGAATTTTTGTGCTTTTGAATATTTTGCTTCGGTCAGTTGATTAAACTTTTTTGAATTTGTGGTCGAGAAATGTTTAGAGTAGTTTATTGTAATTTTATTTTTGTTGGTGTTGGGTTTGTTTTTTTTTTGTTTTTTTTTTCTCTTTTGTATTTATTGTTCTATTTTGTTTTTATAAATGAATGAATGAGATTTAATATTTAAGAAAAAAAAAATAGTTTATGAGACCATCAATTTTTAAATGGCATTGCATTTCAAAATAAAATGTTTTTCTGATTCTCGTTTCACATCGAAATTGATGATAGTTAGTTCTTAATTGAGCAACTTCAATGTACTCTTGTTGTTGGAGATCACAATTAAGGTTGAATTTCTCAACATAATACTTCTTCTTTCTACCCAAATATTTTCCCTATATGCTCATGCAAAACTTCTCGATAACAAGATTATTTAACTCCTTGCTATTTGTGGGACAGATATTGAGGTAGATATTCTATTTATGCATTTATTTGTTATTTTGTCTCATCCATGTTTTCTTTCTTTCACTTATGCTTTCATTGAAGAAAACTTTAGGCCATCTACCTACTCCCATTTTCTCAATTCTTTTTCGATATCTTATGAGCCACACCATAGCAATTGCTTACATAGGACTTGCAGATGTTTCACTCAACATTATCTCATAAGAAACCAAAATTTTTATTTTGAACTTGCTCATGCTCATGTATGTTTGTTTTTATTAAACACTACTTTATTTGGTTTACATATAAAACTATACCTGCTGCCTCCACTCCAACAACAACCAACTAGGTTATTATTTGCTTTCTTGAGTTGTTTAAATTTAAATTTAATATAAATATATTTTTCATTGAATATGCATATGGCTCATCTTAAATTGATTATGGTAGTGCAACACATTCGTACACAATGTTAGCGCAATGCTATTCTTACTAGACGCACAATGGATAAATTAATTGATTTAGTAATGAATACAGTTTCTACTTCTGTCATGTCCATTGTTTGTTTCTCCACCATTTAATTAACGTCATGTCCATTATTTTTTTCCTTAATGAAGAGAACGTTTTATTTATGGAGGTTGAATTAGGGTTTCTGATCAGGCGATCATGTCCTAAGTGGAAAAAATGCTCAAATTTTGAATTGCTCAGAATTGGTTGAAACCAAAACGACCAGATAGATCTCATCTTCCTGATTTCGGTGCCGTGAACGGTTCGAAAAAATGAAACTGTATGGAGGATTTATTGCATTTTAAAAATGTGCAATAAACTGCAAATTTTGAATTTCGAAAAAAATTAAAAAAAAAAAGAATATTTCAAGGAATATTCAATGAAATATTCCTCAAAATATTTGCGGGAATATTTTATTTTGGAGGACCAATCAGGGGGCGACACGTGGCAAGCCCGGAGGCCGCTACGTGGCACCAAGTCTGCAGGTCTGTGCTATGGCAAAATTATATGGCACTTCACGAGATTCGATCGGAGGTCTCCGCGCTACCAGCCCACAGGCCCAACGAGCCCTCGTAACGCTGGTTCTTAGCAACCTAAGGGCTCATACCATATTTAAAGTTTGTTAAAAGTGAAGTTTGTGGCAGAAAGGGGCCATCCCCTTATCCATATGACCAGAGTGCAGAACCAAAGGTCTAAACTCGGTGGATAACCTTCAACCCCGACGCTTAAGGTTACGTGGTCATTCTACCTTTAATGCAGGCAATTATGGTCCAGCTAGCTGTCAGTTTGGCAGAGTCCACCATTTTAAGCACGGTTGCCAAAATTAGCGGGATTAACTACAGTTAACCCACATTTAGTGGAGTTTTTTTTGGTCAAACTGGACAAAAACTTCTGGAAGTCATAACTTTCACTAGGGAGATCCTTTTAGAGTGATTTTTTATTTTTATTTTTATTTTGGGTATTCTGATCATTCCAGAGCCAATGGTACAGTTTTCAGAGCCAACAGAGCTAATCTTTAGGTGTTTTTTCAGCAAAGAAGCTTGGAGAGCCATCAGGGCCTAGGGAGTGTTGGAGTTATATTGAGCTATGGTTAACCATTAGAGGTGTAACAACAGCGATTCTTGACTATTTTTTGTGTTTTGAACTCATTTTCACAGCTTATTTTGCCTGTTAGGCTTTCTTATCATTGTATAACCAATTTGAGCATCTAATAAGAGCAAGGACATGCCCATTTGGGGGCCTTGGACCTAGCACATGTAGGCCAGAAGGGGTGAACTGTCTTATCAACTACTGTGTTATATTATGTGATTTTATCTTGTTGTGTTTTCCAGATTTGCTATGCTAAACAGTAAAATGAAATTACACTCCTTCACACTTAAGACCCAGAAATTTACCAAAAACACTTTGTTTCAATTGCAAGACATGAATAACAATTTTCACATATAATCTAATGGAAATGAATACCTTGAACAACAAATACAATTAGTTTCATTTTCATATCAGTTTCTCTCTCTCATCCCCTTGTTCTTCATTTGAAACCTTATCCCTTGGTCTTAGTCTCCATGGCTTAGAGATTAAAGCAACATGGGATGAGAACTGAGAAGACAACATTTCCATTGAGAAACCAAAGGTGGAGGACTAGTGCAATAAAAACTAGCATCCTTGCACCATTTCTATGCTCATATTACCCCCTCCCTACTTTGGGTTGCATCTCCTCTTGCCTACAAATCTACTTCATTCACTTTCTCCCATTTCATTTTCCATCTTTTTGTCTTTTTTCAATGGCTTGGAGGTTAGAGCAACATGGAATGAGAAGACTACATTTTCATCAAGCATCTTAGAAAATAGGATTAATGCATTACAAGTTGGGGCATCCACAATATTCAACTGTAAGGGAACTTTATGGATGCCTTTTCTCTTTTTTCTTGATCTTAAATCTAGGTTTTTATTTATACTATTTTACTTTTCATGCCATATTATTTCACTTTATTTTCAATATTGTGGAGTTTGGGGAGACTCGCCATTGTTTTCCCTCTCCATGACAAATGCAAGTGCACAATAGGTCCCTACCTTTTTTTGTTTATTTTTCTCATTATGTGTCGATGTTTGGATTACTTATTACTTGTTACAAGCTAGATTCTTATCCAACTCATACCAACCCTATCTTCCTTACTTGTTATAGCTTAGTTATTTTTATTTTGCAAATGGAAATCAATGAAATTGTAGGATACGCGGCCATCTATCTCATTAGAGACAATGAGTTGAAGAACCATTTTTTTTTGGAAAATATCGTTTTTTTAATTTCATGCACTAATCCAAACAAGCTAAAGGAACCATTTTCTTTTATTTCGTAATGGCACATGGAAAGCATATGAAGCATGAAGCTAACTCCCTTCAATCAATTATAAATCCATCAATCTAGATTAACAAACCCTCTCTTCTTGACATATATATATATATATATATATATATAATATTCCTCTTTCCCTGCTTAGCTTAGAATCTTATGTGACTCAAACTAGCTCTTGGTAATTTCATTGATTTGAGGTGTGGCAAGCAATTTGGCCCCCAAAATATTTGTTACTTTTATGATTTTTGGTGACTTCACCATGGCCCAAAACTAATCCCAAGCTAGTTCATACCTTTCATGGTTTCTTGTGGTTTGAACTCACAATTCATGAATTGTATTTAAATTTATATAGAAAGGATCCCTTCTTACCCCACTTCTTTGAGTGCAAGTATTCTTTTCCCCACCTCCCTCCTCTTGCCCTTCCTAGTTCCTTCACTCTCCCTTTTCATTATTGACCCCCTCCTTATCTCCTAGCTAGGTTTTTTCCATGAACCCTCATTTATCTTCCTTAGCCTCTCATGATCCTCTCTCAAGTATATGGTGAATTATCTTGGAAAATAGTCTCTATTATTCCTTGCCTTTTGAGATATCTCTCTCTCCCAGACCTCCCTTAGGTGCTCCACATTTCTTGTGGCAACCGTATTCTTGTAGTTAGCATTGTCATTGCCTAAATAATTTTCATGGGTTGATCCCACCTTTGATTTTTATTTTTATTTTTTTTTTCATGGGTTAATACACACATATATAAAAAAATATGAAATGTTTCTCAAAGACATGAATCCAAATATAGATTTGAGTCAGCATGAAGAATTTGAAGAGGCTGATGCAATATTGAAGCGATTATTGCAAGTGATGCCAATTTTCTCAGGTAAAAGTTTTAAAATTTGGGTCATAAAAATGGAGGGATTTCTTGGTTCAATAAAGTTATGGAAATTTGTTCAAAGAATTCGTTAAATTCCCTTGATAAAAGTAGAGGTGTAGTAGCATTGCTTCTCATCATATCTCTAGATGAAATTTTTTTGTCTAGTATTTTGTATGAATTTGGTGAAATATGTGATGAAAAAATGTTTTGGGATGTTCTTGAAATGAAGTACAGTATGAAGGGGAGTGAGAGAGCTGAAGATGATAAAAGTAGTGTTGTTGAAAATGACGATTGTGCTTTCAGTCTCATAATTGATTGTGAAACTAAAGATGGCAACATTGAGGTTGCAATGATGGATGATGAATGTGTGCTTATAATTGAAATTGAAACATGTGTGGATGAAGAAACAACTGTTGATAAAGAATCTGAATATTTTTATGAATAAAGTCTCTTCGATGCAGAGACATATGAAGTCAAATTTGATGAGAATTATGTATCTCATGAAGAGTGGTTCAATTTGATGCAAGAAAAGCATCTTATTGATGAGTTGTTGTTCGGTGAGGGTATCGATATTTCTAGCACATAGTTTAACTAACTCATCAAAACAAAATGGGATCTAACCATAGTTTTTCTTACGTTTTTTTAGTTCTTAATTACTTTTGAAAACCATAATTAACTTACAACTCATAAAACTATTTAATATTAAAACCCTAATTAATTTAGTGGCCTCTCTCTCCCTCTTTTATTCCTATCTTCCTCTTCCTTGGGGTTTCTCAATCTTTCCTTAAAACCAAGTGGTGACTCCACTCTCTAATTTCTATTATCTAGTGGTGATTGTACTGGGATGGTTTCCTACCCTACTGATACGCTACATGTTTAGTATTCCACCAAGGAGTCCCTATCAACATTTTTCATCATCAATATTGGGGATTATTCCTTATTCCCTCACTCTCTAAAACCATTGGAAAGAGAAGGGATAATTACCAACATACCATTTGATCAGTCTTTGATTCATAGGATGCTAACCCTCAACTTTCCCTACAGGTCATGGGTATCGATATTTCTAGCACATAGTTTAAGTAACTCATCAAAACAATTTGGGAACTAACCATAGTTTTTCTTACATTTTTTTAGTTCTTAATTACTTTTGAAAACCATAATTAACTTACAACTCATAAAACTATTTAATATTAAAACCCTAATTAATTTAGTGGCCTCTCTCTCACTTTTTTATTCCTCTCTTCCTCTTCCTTGGGGTTTCTCAATCTTTCCTTAAAACCAAGTGGTGACTCCACTCTCTAATTTCTATTATCTAGTGGTGATTGTACTGGGATGGTTTCCTACCCTACTGATATGCTACATGTTTAGTATTCCACCAAGGAGTCTCTATCAACATTTTCCATCATCAATATTGGGGATTATTCCTTATTCCCTCACTCTCTAAAACCATTGGAAAGAGAAGGGATAATTACCAACATACCATTTGATCAGTCTTTGATTAATAGGATGCTAACCCTCAACTTTCCCTACAATTAGGGTGTTTCCATTCCTCTAACCTATTAATAGTCTCTAAAGGTGATTGAGGTGTGATTGTTGTGCACCCTTCCTTTGTTCTCTCCAAATGAGATATCCTAAATCTATCCATAATAGGTACACCCTAACCTTTCACCTCTTGAACCCTTACCCAGGCTATGCTTGAACACATTCATCTAGTTCCTTAATAGGGTTGATGGAAATGACCACCTTAATTAAATTATGTATTCAGTTACCCTCTTTTTTCAAACTTGAGAATTCATTTTCCAATGTCTCCACAACACGTGATATTATTGGTGTTCTAAAGAAAAATACAGATATCAACTAGCATCAAACAAAAACAACAAAATGCAATCTAAAAACAATTCTTATCAATTGTGAAAGTACCATAAGGTACCCTCCCATAACACCGTAGAGTTTACATGATTGAAGCATGAGTGCACATTTGGACTATAACTCAAAAGTGATGCTTATTCACTTAGAGACATGGGTCAAGTTCACACAATTTCAATAACTATACCTATTTGTAGCTATGGTCTTCCTAATCTAATCAACCTTCATGTTGAGTTACTAGTCCATAGATGATAAAACCACTTGTTATTTGTTGCGATAGATTAAATAACATAAATATTCGTGCGTGTATA